>MU780961.1:84924-99653 GCA_026770625.1 Nicotiana glauca
AAATATCATAGCTTATTCTTTGTGATCACTATAATAATTAAATTAATTTCTAATAATATTATTACTGTAGACATTTAGAAATAAAAAAAGTTAACCACTAATGCTATCATTATAATAGAATAGTAAAAGAAAAAGTTGCAAATTTGTTTTAGGAGGATAAGTTTTATCATATTCTATTTTTATTGTGGATAGAAATATTATAAAGTCTTACCATTTAATAAATGAAACTTCTTATTTCCTATAATTGTTGTAGAACTTTGATTGAATAACATGCAATCAAACGTGTTCGCACAAGAATTTGACTTCCTACGCTAAAAATGACTAATATTTTTTAATACTTTTACAATATATACTCACGGCTCAATCCCTAATATTGAGTTATTTGTCTTAACTTGATTTTCCATTTGGGTAGTAACAAAAGAGGAAATGTATACTTAGAAAATCATTTTAAAATTAAAAATTATTAAGAGGATATGATTCTAATATTTTGCACCTCATAAAATAAATATAATATAATAAAAATAACAGTAACTCACCTTAAATTTTTATACGATTGACGGGGAATATCGCGCAACGCATGTTTGCTCAAAGTTCTACAGATATCTATCAATGAACTGTTTGGTGAAAAAGAAATCCATCATATTAAATACGTTTAAACTATAATACATAATTATCTAACTAACATGACTAAATTGATCATTTGTGCAAGTTCCTTTTATTTTGAATTTATGTACTATGCTAATGTAATAATATTTTTCGTCATTTAGATGATTGTTGTATTATTATACATAAAATTTCTTTCATTAATTAAATTTTATTGTTCCTTCATATAAATAAACGTTTAAACCATCACGTGTCATTATTAACGTGCAACGCACGTTCATAGATACTAGTTTTCCAAAATATTTAAACTAACCAAATATGAAAAAATTAAAAAATATTTTCCTTCATACCAAACACACCTATAGTATCCTAACAACCAACTTGATTGAGAGCTAAAAAATTTCACCTTAGTAAAGCAAACGATAAAATGAAGCAAATAAAATTGCATGGTGCATACATAAGGGGCATGATGACTTGACATAATTGTCATCTTCCTCCGGCTTATCACTGTTCAGAGTTCCAACAAAACACGAGCAATTACCTTCGTTATGGAACTTAACCGAACACCTCATGACAAGAGCTGACAACAGAACACGAGAAACTACCTTCGTTGTGGAACTTAACCGAACACCTCATGGCAAGAGCCGACGAGAGCCATGAAATTCTTTTTGTTGCCATTTCAACTGATGCGAAGTTACAGTGTTCTTCGTGCAATTTTAGATCCTACCAACACATTATTTTGAAAGGATGAACCGATCCATATAAGAGTTAGCTATTGCATATTGAACAATTGACCCCTTTATAAGTGAAAGTAAAGTCAGAAGCAAAAAGTGTACAAACTAGTAGCCAGTAACATACACATACACATACACATAATATAATTTGGGTTATTCCCAAATTGACCAGCTTGATATCTTATCAATTTGAGCTACCCATGTAAAAAAGGAAGTGCCGTTTTGTTTGTTACTAGTATTTCTCCACCAAAGACGACATCTTTTCGAGATAGTCGAAAAATGTGTGAAACAAATGGGACGGAGAGTAACTGCTATGTTGAGTTTCCACCTACACATTAACAATATCGTTTTACTAATCAAAATGGAACATTTTTTCATAATGCTAACATGATAAGAAAATGCTTGAGCTGAAAAAGAGGGAGAACGAAGGAAATAGCATCATAAGAGCTAACAAGCATAGTTAATGAAAGCCTTTCCATTTCACCATAACCAATTCAAACAGGCATCTAGTCCAAAAAAATGATATGGTTTCAAATTTTCTTGCGTAAAGACATAATCTGCGTAACAAGGCAAAGATAAAAGACTAAAGCATGTAAGATGTCTAACTTCGAACCAGAAAACTCTAGTTCATTCTCTGAGCAGCTTCCTTGGCAAGAACTCTCTCTTTAGCCTTGGTTCTAGCTTGTGATTTTGAGCCCATGACACCACCACCCCATTTCTTTCGGTTCTCCTCATACTTATCATTGAAGTTAGCCTGAAAAAGTAAAATGAGTATCAGATCAACTCGGAAGAAAATAGAAGAGCTAAACCAAGCTAAACACGCTTTGAATTTAAGATTACCTTAATTGCCTCCAAAATTCTACTGAACTCCATCTTATCTTCATTCTTCACAGTTGTCAAGCATAATGCTGAAGCAGTTTTCTTATGCACAATCTGGAAATCAAGCACAGCGATCAGTATCTAATCTTTGAAAGAGGGTAAACTAGATTATGCTGCTCCTTTATAGAATTTAAACTAGATGTTGCTTACCGATCCTAAACGTGCTTTTCCCTTCACAATACAATATGGAATTTCCATCTTTCTGCACAATGCTGGGAGCCAGACAACCAATTCTATTGGATCAACATCATGTGCGATCACCACCAACTGTGCTTTATTCTGCAAGGCCATTAATAGCAAAAAGTCATTTTTTTGAAAAATTGAACTCCAAAAAGAATTAAAGGATTTGTTAGACTAAAACAAACCTGCTCGATAAGGTAGGTGATGTGCTTAAGACCATACTTTACAATAATAGGTTTCTTGGTTTCAGGAGTTTTGCCTTCTGCCTCGGCTTGAGCTCTTTTAACAAGGCGCTCCTTCTTTGCAGCCTTGTCCTCAGGCCTGTACTTCAGAAGCATCTTGAATAGGTTTGTAGCTGCATATTCAAAATAAGGGCAAAGCAAAAGTTCAGTTCAATTGCCATGAACTCCTTGCACCACATATTCTTTTTTTTCCACCAAAGCTTGCACCAAGTACAATAGAACAAAAGTAGGGCCTTACTAAAAAAGATATTCGGTTCCTGAACTTAAGATGGGGATAATAAGCTCATATACTAGTGACCAGACAACAAAAGAAGGGCAAAGATAAGTAGTGCAGCTTTCAATGTAGGAGCTAGGTACCACATTAACATCAATCAACTTGCCTTAACGTAGAAAGAACAAAAATCCCATGAGGTTCGTCCTACTTTGACTACATCTATAAACTGTCAAGAATCTGGTCTCAATGTCCCAAAAAACAACAATAACAATAACAACAAAAACCACCCAGTGGGATCCCACAAGTGGGGTTCGGGGAGGGTAGGATGTACGCAACCTTTCCCCTACCCTAGAAGGGCAGAGAAACTGGTTCCGATAGACCCTCGGCTAAAGAAGGTGAGAGAAGCCCTGGTAGCAAGTAATGTCCCAAAAAACATAAAGTAATAATGCAGCCAGTCCAAAAGTATCGTACTTTTCTATATAGGAAAACTCGGATACATTATTGATCTGGTACAACAAGAGTAATAGTGATACTAAGTGGGCGTTTGGACATAAGAATTGTGAAATTCCAAAAAAGTGAATTTTTTTTTCAAGTGAAAATGGTATTTGAAATTTAGATTTGTGTTTGGGCATCAATATAATTTTGGGTTTTTTTTTTACGTTTTGTGAGTGATTTGAGTGAAAATTTTGAAAAATAGCTTTTTGGAGTTTTACAAATTTTTGAAAATTTCCAAAATGCATCTTCAATTGAAAATTTTATGAACAAATGCTAATTTCGAAAAAAGTGAATTTTTTGGGAAAAAGGAAAAAATTTCTTATGTCCAAACGGGCTCTAAATGATGCCAATGCCCTGACTTCAAAAAAGCAGAACAACTGCTCTCCGTTCTATTTTTTGGGAGAATAAGTGAGTTATTGAATCCCAAACAAGAGGGAACTCGAAATAAGCATTTTTTACAGATAAAAACAGATCCATATGTCTATTCAGAAGACAGTGGAAAATGCAAACAATTGGCTTTTCAAGTTCTCAACATTATCCACCCTACAAATTTTCAGGTTTTCACCAGCTCCCACTTCAGTACACCGACAAAATTGAGGAACGCCTCAGAAGCTAGGAACAGACACCCACCATTAGACGTTGTTAAAGTAGATACTCACTTCATCCCACTGTAATTAACCTGTAGTTGAAATAGTCAAACATTGAAATTTCTTAACCATGAAGAAGATAGGGATAAGTTCCCTGAGTTCTTCATTAGTTGCATTGTTATTATATGAATTGAGTTATACATACAACATCAAAGAATTCATCATATTTTCAAAGCAAAACACTTTCCACTTGTTGAAAATATGATCAATCTTTAATACTCCCTCAAGTCCCAATTTAGTCTATCCAAAAATAATGACACATTTTATATGTAGAATAATCTAACTTTAAACTTTTTATTTTACTCTTAACTATGCTCTATAGCAACATAAATATTTATAACTTGTTTTAGACTACAAATTTCCAAGACTTTCTTATTAAAATATGTGCCAAGTCAAACACCTCGCATCAATTGGGACGTAGGGAGTAAATATGTTGCAGAAAATATTTTCAAACTCACCAACCAAACACAAGAAACATTGTTATTTTCCGACAAAAACATCTTACTTTCATGATACTATTCTACTTCATGGTTCAGCTAAGCACTTTGCTAATCAAAAGAGCATTTCCACAATTAAAAAAAATTACCATCACAAATTAGGGTTAAAAAAACAGAAGAAATTAGTGGCTCTACTCACCGAGATTTTTGTCGAGGGTTTTAGAGAACTGATTGAGAGCAGGAGGAACCTTCAACCTCTGCTTAAGGATCCTCCTTTTCCTTTGAATCCTGACAACCTGAGGCCATTTCACGAATCGGGTTAGGTCCTTCTTTGGCGGCAATGCACCTCCGATTCCAAACTGCTTCGGCCTCTTCTCGAACAATGGGTTCACCACTTTCGCTACTGGCTTCTTCTTTGCTGCTACTGCTACGCCCTTCTTTGGAGCCTACAACCAACAAAAAAAAACATTATATATTGAAATATTCAAGCAGCAAATCACTGTGGAGAACGTAACAATGGATTTGGGTTTACCATTTTCCTTTCACACGGCGAGGCGAGCGGAGGAGGATGAGAGAAGACTATAATTTTAGGAATAATGGAGTTTATAGGGTTTAAGGTCTGGGCTGATTGGACCATGAAACAAGGCATGTTGTTGGGCTGTAAAATAAGTTGGGCCTCAAACCCAACAACAACAACAACAACAACCCAATATAATTTCACATAGTGTGGTCTGGGGAGGGTAGTGTGTACGCAAACTTTACCCCTACCCTGAGATAGAGAGGTTGTTTCCAAATAGACTCTCGTCATAGTTCCCTCCAATAACTTCTCAACTTACTCTTGGGGAGACTCAAACTCACAAGTGTAAATACGTTTGGGCCTCAATCCCACATTTTATGAAAGAAATTTTACCTAACTATACTATAATAAAAAGAGAAATTTTCATAAAATATTATCTTTCAATGGTAATTAGGTATCTATAGATACCATTTGTTATATTACGGGTTGTAGATACGTTTTCTGTTATTATAAAACGTATTAGATGTATTTAAGTTATTGTATTCATGAATACAATAGCAAAAATATGCGTGAATTAGGGAAGTCCAACTAATCAGTTGTTGTATTCGAGTGTATTCGACTGTATTCATGGCGTGAAACATGGTATTACAGTTGGACAAATTATTGTATTCGATTGTATTCACGGCGTAAAATAGGGGATTACACAGTTTTTAAACGGAAAGTGAATCAATTAACATAATAGACTCCTAATATAACTCAACAAACTCAATTATAACACAAAAATTTATATTTTCAGTTATAAAAAAGATTCTCAACAGAAAAATACCCTAAAAATATAGGAATTTTCAGAGAAAATAGATAATACATCTGAATACATAAGTTATATTAATTAAAAAAACATATGAATACATTCATGGTATATAGCGAGACGGCAAATACAATGAAAACATAGAATACAACGGGATATATTGAAATACAATGAAAAAAAAGACAGTAAATACAATAAAATACATAGAATATAGCGAGATACATTGAACTAGTGATGTTTTATACTTCAATACCACACAAGAGTGGAGTGTTTTGTGTTACCCAATTTTTGCTTAACTGAATTATAGAAGGACCTGATTCTTCTATGTGTTCCAACTGCTACCGTTTGCATAAGTAAAGAAAATAAGAATACAAAGATTTTTACATGGAAAACACCTGGCTCAAAAGGTGAAAAAACCACGACCTGCTACTCAGTAGGATTTTTCCAAACTTCCACTAAAATCAATGAGCCAAAAACTGCATTTACAAAAACTATTTTGTAAACCTAGGATTAATTCAAATCTTGTTGTGGCACACAACCTCAACTGTTGCGACAACTTCAAGTTAACTCTAACTTGAACACTCTAGGTACCTAATACAATTGCTTCTATAAAAGCTGAAAGGTACAATGTAAAATCATCTACTACAATTGAACTAGAATAAAAAATAAACACTTGGAACTGATTCTTCTATCTTGTTCAAGTAGCTTCAGGATTGCACACTTGAATCACACATAAATTGCTTGCAAAATCGCCTTATTTGTTTGCTCTCAATTTAAGTTTAACTTCTGCTTATGTGCATTACCTGTAAAAGAGAACAACACTGATATTTAATGGGTTAATAATTAGAGATTGACTGGGATACAGATGCTACTCTTCTATCGTAGAAGAGTTCTAGTTGATCTCATACTCTAACACTATCCTCTTCCTAAATTGTGTTCTCTTCGTGTAAGGAGTCTTTCTCTCATTATCCAATATGTAACCTATTCGATCATATCAGAAGATATTACTTTCGATAAGTTAGATTTATCTCATTCACCTGCATCTCATATGTTTGGGTTGATCATGACTGTGCTTCACAAGATGGACCTGGTCCATGTCTGAGTTCTTTTGCCAGTCTTCAAAATTTCACCTTTACTTGGCCAACAAATTTTTCCTTTTTGATGATGACAAACTATGTGCTTTTTACTTACTTGGATCCTATAAGAACTCAATTTAACCATCAATACAAAGTTTAGAAAATTCACTCATCATCAAGGAACAGGTTAATTAGTTTATAAATATCACTTATTCAGAATATGTAAAGCACAATATTTCTTCCCCCCTTTGGCATCATCGAAAAGTTGCATACAAAGTATAAGTCCCAGATTTTAATAAGTACTCATGGCCGCTGAGGAAACTATAAGTGCAATCATGGATTAATTATCAGTAATCGAGCAAACATATTTAAACTATCAAGGAAATATTAACATTTAACAAGAGAAAAAATAGTAGATATCATTGATAGAAGATATGTTGCTACCACAATCCACAACCAGAAAGCAAAAATATTCAAAACATGAGCAAAAAGAAAGAAAAATTCCTAATGCGGGTCACTGAAGGTACTAGACAGGTTTAGGAGATAAAGGTTACAATTCCTAAGGCTTGGGAGAGCTAGAGGGTTGGTTCTGGGCTTTGGAGAAGATTCAACATATTGTGAAGAATTCCATTATTCTTCTCCTTTTCCTTGGTGAACTCAGTTCTGAGAGCATCCCTCTCACATTCCACCTCTGCCACACGAGCCTTTAGCCTAGATATCTCAGCATCCTTAGCTTCACTTTCCTAAATAAGAGCCCTAACTTTACTGTTGATAGGAGTCTTCTTGGATGAACCAGGTTCATTTGGGATGGCATTGACTAAGTGGTCACAAGCAAGCAGAGTATTAATACCAAAGTAATCCTTGTTTGTATCCATTTCCCATATCTTCAGAGGCACATTGCACCTATCCAGAACTGTAGTCACAATAAAACCATAGGGGGTAGCATAAGCCTTGGAGCCATTGATAACCCTGTCCAGTAGCTTGATGATGAATGCATGCCAATTAATTTGCCTTCCATTTTCAAGGCACTCCATCAGAACTAAGTCCATATAATTTGCAATATGCCTTCTCTCCTGCCTGGACAGTAGGCACTTGTTGACAAACTCAAAAATGATTTTGTGTTGTCGTTTCATTTCACTCTTGTGCACAAAGTTGGCCTCATTCACCTCTGCAACATCACAAAATCTCCTAGTGATTGTAAGGGCAGATGGAAGGGAATACGGACTTGGTCATCTTTGTCTGGTGTAATCATCATATCCCTCAGCAAGGATGTCTAGATACTCTCCCAGTTTCTCTGCATCAAATGACACTTGAACTCCTTTGACTTTGCTTGTAACTCTGTCATCTTTGACTTCAGCATTTGCTATGAATTCAATGATTTCATTTGTGGCCAATCTCCCATCCATATGAAGGACCATGTCCTTCTAGCCCTGAGAAGCCAGTGTGTCAACCAAATGAACCATCCCTGGTTCCACCAAATCTTTCAGCACTCTTTCCTTCAAAATTTTTCTTTTTCCAAACATGACCAGCTTGTCTTGTTCACAGTCAGAATCACTTTCTTCATCACCACTCCATTCCTCTTCTTTAGAAACTCTAACTTGTTTGCCTTTTACTGCAGACCTGGTCCTCTTGGCTAAAGAAGATTCAGGAGCCTTAGACACAGAGGAAGACTTCTTGGAAGAAGTCTTAGTATTTTTGGGCTTGGGGGTCTGAACCTCTACTGTTGTAACTTTCTTCGGATGGGCCTGTTCCATCTACTCAATATCACAGATTTTGAGGAGTCTACAACTTTATCCTTTCCTTTAACCATCCTTCTCTTCTTACTTTTAGCTAGAGCCTTTTGTAGATCACTCTCACTCTATTTCACCTTGCTTCTTGTGGCTCTTCCATTTGGCAAGGAAGTTTCAGTAGTTGTTGGGGAGGAAGCCTTTCTTTTCTTGGAGGGTTTAGGAGCACTAGGGCTTTTGGTGTGGGAGTTCTCCTTTTTTGGGACCGTAACTTGCCCCTACCTTTTTCAAAAGGTCTGCTAGGGTCTCTTCAGTTGATGAACCACGTTCATCTCTTTATGAACTTAGATTAACTAACCCTTCAGCAGCTTCACCAGAACCACTTTCCCCTCACTTCTTGTCACTTTTTCAATAGTTTCCTGTGCAACCCCACGAATAGCAGGTACATGCAATACAGCAGTGGGTGAGTAAACAACCACTCTTTTTCCTTTTCCCCTCACATCACCACATTTGATCTCTCTCTTCTTTTCTTTTTCAAATTTCTTTTTACCTATACTCCTTTGCAACTCAAGTAATTCCACATCCTTGACAGGCCCAACCAAAATAAATCTATTTTCTAAATTCTCAGTCAAAGAAGAACTTACCTTAGAAGGGGATTCTTGAGCCTTCTCAGAGTCAGAAGACCCAGGTTCTTCCCCCTCACTAATAGATTTGTATGACTTAAAGTTAGAGTTAGAATCATAATTTTGAGCCTAACTTGCCTTTAATTGCTCATTCAATTTCTTTGATAGAGAACCATATGCCACCGTTTTACAAGCAAGCATTTTTACTCTTCTTAGACTGGGTTTGGGAGTCGTGCTAGGTGGATGAGGGGTAGATGAATCAGAAGGAGTGGGCTGTGGAGGAGTTCCAGGGGTGTCTTGTGGGTTTGTCATTATAGGTGATTTCTTAAGAGAATTGGTGAGTTAGAACTTTGGAGAAGAAAGCAATTGAGAGTGAAGAAGGTTTTTGACGATTTTGAATTATGAGGGGTGGCAGGTAGGGGTGTTCATGGTTCGGTTTGGATCGGTTTTTTTCATAAAATAAACCAAACCAAGTAAGTCGAATTTTCAAATATTAGAACCAAACCAAACCAATTAAGTCGGTTTTTCTCGATTCGGTTTATGTCGGTTATTCGGTTTTTTCTTAAATATAAGACATACACTACCAAACACATATTCTGCCAACCACATTTTCAATGTAATACTATCAAATCAATTGCCCTTTGAGAAATCTATTATTTACCAAAATATATTGATGATAATTGAATCAAATAGTGATGAATAATTTAAGGACTCAATTAAAGATATATTATTTTTAACACGAAATGGATTCTTACACTAAACAAAAGAAAACTACCAATCAAACTAGAATGTAAATGTAAAGAACTGTATTAAAAGTGCAAACTATTAACATTTATCATAATTTTTTTGAAACTTTGTATAACAATATGCATATATATAGGTGTAATAATAAATTTGGAATAACTACTCCAATAGTCGGTTTGGTTCAATTTTTTTCTGATTAAAACCAAAACCAAACCAAATTTGATTGGTTTTTAAAATTCAAAACCAAACCAAAAAGTATCGGTTTTTTTGGTTTGGTTTGGTTCGGTTTGGTTCGGTTTTTTGGGTTCTTATGAACACCCCTAGTGGCAGGAAGTAATGATGAGTATTTAAAGGGAAAATCTCATTTAATGGATAACGGTAGCATTAGCGGTCAATTAGAGGTCTAACCAACCTGAAATTGCAGATTGAACGAACGGTTAGGCTTCCCTAGATTTTAGGCAATTTTTGTGGTTAGAATTCTAATGAGGACGAAACTGGTTCAAAAGCAAATAGATAGGATTTTATCGGGAGTTGAACAATTGTAGGAATCTGGCTTCCCTAGATTTTAGGCAATTTTTGTGGTTAGAATTCTAATGAGGACGAAACTGGTTCAAAAGCAAATAGATAGGATTTTATCGGGAGTTGAACAATTGGAGGAATCTGGCTTCCCTAGATTTTAGGCCATTTTTGTGGTTAGAATTCTAATGAGGACGAAACTGGTTCAAAAGCAAATAGATAGGATTTTATCGGGAGTTGAACAATTGGAGGAATCTGGCTTCCCTAGATTTTAGGCCATTTTTGTGGTTAGAATTCTAATGAGGACGAAACTGGTTCAAAAGCAAATAGATAGGATTTTATCGGGAGTTGAACAATTGGAGGAATCTGGCTTCCCTAGATTTTAGGCCATTTTTGTGGTTAGAATTCTAATGAGGACGAAACTGGTTCAAAAGCAAATAGATAGGATTTTATCGGGAGTTGAACAATTGGAGGAATCTGGCTTCCCTAGATTTTAGGCCATTTTTGTGGTTAGAATTCTAATGAGGACGAAACTGGTTCAAAAGCAAATAGATAGGATTTTATCGGGAGTTGAACAATTGGAGGAATCTGGCTTCCCTAGATTTTAGGCCATTTTTGTGGTTAGAATTCTAATGAGGACGAAACTGGTTCAAAAGCAAATAGATAGGATTTTATCGGGAGTTGAACAATTGGAGGAATCTGGCTTCCCTAGATTTTAGGCCATTTTTGTGGTTAGAATTCTAATGAGGACGAAACTGGTTCAAAAGCAAATAGATAGGATTTTATCGGGAGTTGAACAATTGGAGGAATCTGGCTTCCCTAGATTTTAGGCCATTTTTGTGGTTAGAATTCTAATGAGGACGAAACTGGTTCAAAAGCAAATAGATAGGATTTTATCGGGAGTTGAACAATTATAGGAATCTGATCATGATTTAAATATTTATATTTCTAATTGTGCAGAATATAGAAAACATACTTTGGTATTCAGATGAAACAATATTGATGAACCATGTTCTTCATTTAGAATTCTCTTGACCATGCCTGAATTTACCACAATAGAATCAGTGAGTCATATTAACACATGTCACAGGAGTATACTATTTACAATATGAATCTGAGTAAAAATTAATCTAGATATTTACACAAGCCCAGATTTCCTAGCAAAAAAAGATTTTCATTTTTTTTCATTGTGCATTCTGAGCTGGTTTATTAGGTGATCTTAATCATCCCTAATTCCAATCTGTTCCTTTTAAAATTTTCTCTACTTAGTGCTTTAGTAAAGATGTCAGCAATTTGTTTATCAGTAGCACATAATTCTATGGTAATCAATCCTTTCTCATAGTTATCTCTTACGAAGTGATGTCTAACATATATGTGCTTAGTCCTCTTATGATGAACATGGTTCTTTATCATACTTATAGCACTAGTGTTGTCACAGAAGATAGGAATGCAACCAACTTCAATGCCAAAATCTATTAGCTACTGTTTGATCCACAGTAATTGAGCACAACAAGAGGTAGCAACAACATATTCAGCCTTAACAGTGGATAAGACCACTGAATTCTACTTTTTAGTGGCCCATGTTACAAGCCATAAACCAAGAAAATGAGCCATACCTAAGGTGCTCTTCCTATCCACAAGGAAACCTGCATAGTCAGCATCAGCATACCCTACTAAATTGAAATTACTACATTTAGGATACCAAAGACACAGATCAGTCGTGCCTTTCAAATATCCCAGTATCCTCTTGACAGTAGTCAAGTGAGATTTCTTAGGATTTGCCTAAAAATGAGCACAAATCCCTATACTAAAAACTATGTCAGGTCTGCTAGCAGTAAGATACAAAAGTGAGCCAATCATACCCGTATACAAATTCTGATAAACAGATAAACCATGTTCATCTATGTCTAATTTAGTAGTTGTTGCAATGTGTGTGTCTATTTCCTTTGATTCATACATTTTAAACTTTTAATCAACTCTTTTGCATATTTCTGTTGATGGATCATGGTTCCATTTGGGTTTTGTTTGATATGTAAGCCTAAGAAAAAGTTAAACTCACCCATCATACTCATTTCAAACTCACTCCCCATTAATTTGACAAAATTTTTACTTAGTTTGTTAGTAGTTGCCCAAAAAATTATGTCATCAACATATATTTGTACCATAAGAAGTTCCTTACCTTTTTCCCTCAGGAATAGAGTACTATCAATTTTACCTCTTTTGTAGCCATGTTCAAGCAGGAATTTGGATAGTCGTTCATACCATGCTCTAGGATCTTGCTTTAGTCCATAGAAAGCCTTGTCTAATTTGTACATATGTTCTAAACACTCCTTGCTGTCAAACCCTGGAAGTTGTTTAACAAACACTTCTTCTTTTAGGTAGCCATTTAGGAAGACACTTTTGATATCCATCTAATGAAGAGTGAATTCCATGTGTGCTGCAAAGGATGTGAGAAGTCTTATTGCCGCCAGTCTTGCAACTGGAGCAAAGGTCTCATCATAATCTATACCCTTCTTTTGGCTATAACCTTGGAACACCATTCTTGCCTTGTTCTTTGTAACTGTTCCATCTTCATCAAGCTTGTTTCTGAAGACCCATTTAGTGCCAATTACTGATATGTCCTTGGGTCTTGGAACTAGATGCCAGACTTGACTTCTCTCAAACTGATTGAGTTCATCTTGCATTGCATTTACCTAATCTGCATCCTCAACAACATTTTTAGGTTCAATAAGAGATAGGGAAGCATCAAAAGCACACATGTTCTTTCATTGTGATCTAGTTTTAAATCTAGAGATTGGATCGACGATTATGTTCTCAATAGGATGAGAACTTTGATACTTGTGAGGTTCACAACCAACTGATTTCTGCTTGATGTTTCTCCTATGTTCTGTTGCTGAGGAACAGGGTCATGAACAGGTTCCTTTAGGAGATTGGTTTCAGTTCCTCTTTGTTCAGTTCTCCCTGCCAGGTTTCCCTGGATATAAGAACCTGTTCCTTTTTTGGTGCAACTTTAGCTTGAGCTGGACTTCACTCAAATCATTTACCAACCAAATAGCTTCATCTTCATGTTCCTGTCTCTCAGCAAGAATGAAAGTTTCATCAAAAACTACATATACACTTTCTTCTACACACAAAGTTCTTTTATTGAACACTTTATAAGCTTTGCTATATGAAGAATATCCCAATAATACTCCCCCGTCGCTTCTGGGATCAAACTTTCCTAGGGAGTCTTTTCTATTATTGTGCACAAAGCACTTGCATCCAAATACACTAAGATGGGATATATTTGATTTTCTCCCTTTAAGTAACTCATAGGGAGTCTTCTCTACAAGAGGTCTAGTTATGCATCTATTAATGATGTAACATGCGGTATTTACATCCTCTTCCCAGAAGCTATGGGTTGTTTAGTAGAAAGAAGCATAGTCCTAGCCATATCTTCAAGAGTCCTATTCTTTCTTTCAACTGCACCATTTTGTTGAGGAGTCCTAGGGGCAGAAAAATTATGATCTATACCATGCTCATCAAAATTCAGCAAACTTACATCTTCAAATTCAGTTCCATGATGAGACCTGATTTGTCACGACCCAATCTCCATACTCGGTTGTGATAGCGCCTATCGTGAAGACAAGGCCAGCCAACTAACCCAATTCATTCCTTTAACACTTACTAAACATAAATAGATGGAAAATGCAACTTAAAGAAACATTAATTATCAACATTATAGCCTAACTTAGCCCGACCGGGGTGCCACAAGTCACGAGCATCTAGGAGGATCTTTATTACAATTTCAGAGTCTATAATACATAGAGTAAAATCTGGAAATCAAGAAGAAGAAGAAACTCGGTGCCGCGAACGCCGGCGGTCACCTTGCTTAGCTACGATAGCAATTCCTTCAATCCGCTATTAACCTGCTACCGGGTGAACAATACATGCAACTGCACGCGAGGTGCAGGGAGTAAAGTGAGAACTTCAACTCAGTGGTAATAAGGGCGAATAATATCTGAGCGATAAGAAAACACGTATGAGCACTCCAAAATGCTATAAAAGAATGTACAACCCTTTTGAGAAAAATAGTAAAACCGTAACACTGTAAAAATCCTTTAGAAAATCTCAAGCTCAGTTAAAAATCTCTTTTTCAAATATCCTTTTTCCAACAGTCAAGCATATGAATGCTATATCGGATAGTGCAAGTCGGCACATAAATCAGCCCCTTGGGCACAACACTCCTTAACATATAACACCAGGATATCTGGTCAACAAGGCAAGTAATAGCATGTATGCCAATGA
>MU780961.1:104516-121673 GCA_026770625.1 Nicotiana glauca
TGAACTCATATCGCCACACGTAGTGTACTTCACTTCCCAACTAGGAGACACGAAAATATTCTTCACGCGCCCATATTCGGGCTACACATCAAACCACAATAGGAAACGAATCACTTAACAGTTCATCTATCATCCCGCAGACATCTTCGTCACTATCAAGTCACATAGATACATCTTCCAGTACTAACATACTCATCACATGGATATCCAACTGCCATTCCGGCTAATAGGGACAATACTAAACATATAAGTTCAGAACACTTGCTCACACAATCAGCTCCTCAGTGCTCAAGCCATAGGCAAGATCCGGCCTCAAGTCCTCCAGACTGGCCCAACATCGAACTCACGGAATCACATCTCGCCCCTTGATCGGGGAATCACAAGCCATCAGGGCACTTATAATACCGAGCGCTCATGTGCGCATACAGACGTGTGGAACGAATTTCAAGAGTTATATCTCAAGCTGAATCAAGTACGCACGATAAGAATTCCAAGAAAGTGAAGTTTTCCTAAAGGTTCTGCAGCCTCTCAAGGATAAATACAGACGTCTCTGTACCAATCCGCGAAACTTTACTAACCCTCCTCATGACTCGTGAGACCTAGTAACCTAGGCTCTGATACCAACTTGTCACGACCCAATCTCCATACCCGATTGTGATGGCGCCTCTCGTGAAGACAAGGCCAGCCAACTAACCCAATTCGTTCCTTTAACACTTACTAAACATAAATGGATGGAAAATGCAACTTAAAGAAACATTAATTATCAACATTGTAGCCTAACTTAGCCCGACCGGGGTGCCACAAGTCACGAGCATCTAGGAGGATCTTTATTACAATTTCAGAGTCTATAATACATAGAGTAAAATATGGAAATCAAGAAGAAGAAGAAACTCGATGCCGCGAACGCCGGCGGTCACCTTGCTTAGCTACGATAGCAATTCCTTTAATCCGCTATTAACCCGCTACCGGATGAACAATACCTGCAACTTCATACGAGGTGCAGGGAGTAAAGTGAGTACTTCCAACTCAGTGGTAATAAGAGCGAATAATATCTGAGCGATAAGAAAACACGTATGAGCACTCCAAAATGCTATAAAAGACTATACAACCCTTTTGAGAAAAATAGTAAAACCGTAACACTGTAAAAATCCTTTAGAAAATCTCAAACTCAGTTAAAAATATCTTTTTCAAATATCCTTTTTCCAACAGTCAAGCATATGAATGCTATATCAGATAGTGAAAGTCGGCACATAAATCAGCTCCTTGGGCACAACACTCCTTAACATATACACCAGGATATCTCGTCAACAAGGCAAGTAATAGCATGCATGCCAATGATATGTGAGTGCTAAAAGTCATGCCATGTAGTACAAACAGGAACGAATGCATGAATACAATGCAATGCACATGACCGCTGCGGCGCGCAACCCGATCCATTTGGGTACCCGCGCTCATTGGGGGTGTGTACAGACTCCGGAGGGGCTCCTACAATCCAAGCGCTATAATACTGCGGCGTGCAATCCGATCCACATATTATATCACTGCGGCGTACAATTCTATCCATATAATATACTACTGCGGCGTGCAGTCCGATCCATGCATGTATATGTATATACTGCTGCGGCGTGCAGCCCGATCCATATCTCAGTCCAGAAATGCACTCATAACACTGCTGCGGTGTGCAGCCCGATCCATGCTCAGTCCAGCAATGCACATAAGCCCCTTGGGCAATAGTAAAATAGCAGTTCTCAGCTCAAAACGTCAGTAAAATATCATTTAAGTTTTCAAATCTTAGAAAGATTGCTGAGTTTGCAATACAATATTTAAAACCTTGGACTGAGATCAAATAATATACAACGTAATGCAAAAACAGTGATATCAATCCCTGAAGGATTCAAATAATCGGCACGAAGCCCCAAACATGGCAATCAGCCCAAATCATGATAGCATCAAGTAGTTTTCAGTCAATCACGCAGTAAAATAAACAACCGGGGCGGACCAAGTCACAATCCCCAGTGGTGCTCTACCCCACGCTCATACCTGGTGTGCAAGTCACCACAATACATCACTATTATGTGCGAAAAATCCGGGGTTTGAAACCCTCAGGATATCATTCACAAGTATTACTCACCTCGAACCGGTGAAATTCCTCGCTCGCGACGCCTTTGCCCCTCAAATTGGCCTCCACGCGCGTCGAATCTAACCAAAAGCAGAGCAAATACATTACAATATGCTAAGGGAACAATACCCAATCGAAAACAATCTAAATATATCAAAAATCTCGAAACTAGTAAAACCGAGCCCCGGGCTCGCTTCTCAAAAAATTACAAAACTTACATTACCGGATTCCTCATCTTGCCACGAGTCCATACTTACCAAGAACTCCCAAATCCGAGCTCAAATGACCTATCAAATTCCAATTTGAAATTGTCAAAAACTCAAGCCCTAGTTCATAATTTTAGGCTCAATTTCCATGAATTTATAGACCAATTTCACAATATAATCATGTTTTAAGACTAAGATTCTTACCTAACGTCGATTACTCTTGAATACCTCTGAAATTCCCATCCAAAAGCTCCCAAGGACGTTCAAATATGGAGGAAAATAGCTTAACTCGCGGAACAAAATGACACCTTAAAACCTTTTCTGCCCAGGCCTATTTCCGCTTCTGCGATACAAATGTCGCTTCTGCGACTTCCGCTTCTGCGGATTTTCTTCCGCTTCTGCGGTATCCCTCATTTTCCCCAGGACTGCTTCTGCGGTCCATAACCGCTTCCGCGGTGACCGCTTATGCGGAACGTAGTCCGCTTCTGCGGAAAAATGCCAAACGTCCACTTTCCGCTTAAGCAAAACCAATTCCGCTTCTGCGGAACTTCCCAAATCAGCCCCATACCGCTTCTACGATCCTTTACCCGCTTCTGCGAAACCGCTTCTGCTGTCCATTTCCGCAGAAGCGGAAATACCAGTTATTAGATCCTTCAGCAAATCCTTAAACTCCAAATTTCATCCCGTTAGCCATCCAAAATCACCCCGAGTCCCCCGGGACCTCAACCAAAAGCACAGACATGTTCTATTACCTTATTCAAACTTGCTCGAACCATCAAATCACTATCGTTAACATCAAAATCCTCAATTTTCATCAAATCAAAGCCTAAGTTTCTTAAAAACTTCCAAATTGCACATTCGATCAAAACCCCGACCTAAACACCTCCGAATGACCTGAAACTTTGCACGCATATCAAATATCACCTAACGGAGCTACTGCAACCCTCGGAATTCCATTCCGACCGTCGGATCAAAATCTCACCTATCAACCGGAATCCGCCAAAATTCAAACTTCCCCAATTCAAGCCTAATTCTACATCGGACCTCCAAATTTAATTCTGATCGCACTCCTAAGTCACAAATCATCCCCCGAAGCTAACCAAATCACCAGAATTCACATCCGAGCCTTCTAACTATATAGTCAACTTCTAGTTGACTTTTTCAAAACAAGCTTCCTTCTAAGAGGCTAAGTGCCTCATTTCCAACTAAAACCAACTCAATTCTATCTGATTCATTCAAATACTAATATTGAAGCATAGAACAACATAATATGGGAAAAACGGGGCGGTAACTCACGTGACGACGGGCCGGGTCATCACATGATTGATGCAAGTTGATTACCTAGTTGTTTCTGAGTTTTTCTAACAAAGGCAGTAAATATGTCAAATGTTTCATCCTTAGATGTTAAAAACAATACCCAATTAAACCTAGAATAATCATCAACAAGTACCATCACATATTTCTTACCACATCTGCTCAATGTTCTCATTGGACCACAGAGATCCATATGAACCAGTTCCGTCGTCTTGGTTGTGCTTACCATTTTATTGCTTTTAAAGGATGATCTTACCTGCTTCCCCCTTGCACATGCCTCACAAACTTTGTCTTCCTTGAACTTGATGTTAGGTAACCCTATCACCATGTCCTTGGAGACTAATTTGTTGAGTTGATTCACACTTGCATGACCATGTCTTTTGTGCCACAGGAGGGGATCATTGTCCCACACGCTCAAGCAAGTGAGTTCATTTTCTGAAAGAGTGGAAAAATCTACAATGTAAATATTGTTAACTCTTTTTCCCGATAAAATAATCTTGTCAGTGGTAAGATTAATTACAAAGTATTTGGTAGAGTTAAATGCTACAAGGTTACCTCTGTCATACAGTTGTGATACACTGATTAGACTATATTTCAAGTCATCTATCAAGTAGACATTCTCAATGGAATGTGAGTCTGTCTTACCTACCTTTCCAACCCCAATAATCTCATCTTTTTCCCATTTCCAAATGAGACATTACCTCCTTTTAAGTCCTCAAGTAAAAGGAACTAGTTCTTGCTGCCAGTCATATGTTTTGAGCAGCCACTATCCATGTACCATATTTAGCTACTTCCCTTCACTTGGACCTGCAAAAAAAAACCAGGGGTTAGTCTTAGGAACCCAAACTAGTTTGGGTCCCTTTCTATAGGCAAAGGGGTAAATTAAATTCCCTTTGGCCCACCCAGGCAGCCTATTTTTCTCTTGAACAAAGGTTCTGTTCTTTTGACTGGCCTTTTCTTTTGCATTACATTCATTTTTGTAATGACCAATCTTTCCACCGTGTGTGCAGATTTTATTTTCAGGAAGAGTGATGTACTTGCTTTTGGGGTTCTACTTAGGTGCTTGGTCCCATAGCCAAGTCCTCTCTTGTTGCTACTATGATTTTCTTATAGCCAGGATAGTGCATCAGAAGCCTCATTCCATTTGCAAGTTTTGTCTAGTTCATGCTTTACCTTCCCTAGGTCTTCTTTTAAGACTCTTATCTGCTCATCTTTCTTGTACAACTCATCCTTCATCTTTCCTAGATTTTCTTATAAGGTGAGATGTGTGTGATCAACTTTCTTCTTACATGTTCCTAATTACAGTTTTAAATTATCAGACCTAAGTTCTAAGACACTGGTGTCAAGTTCAAGAACCTGGTTCTTCAACTCAACATTTTCACTGTCACTCTCATTAGCCCTAGATTCTAGATTTTTGCACTTGGCTTTTAAGATCACACTCTCCCTAGACAGCTGTTCCTTCTCATTGTTAATTACCTCAGACTCATCGATGAAGTATAGCAATAGTTCAGATAACCTTTCTTTACACAGAAATTTAATCTTGTCTTTGAGATGAATCACACTTATCTCTTATTTATCATCTGATTCTCTGATGGCCATAAGTGCTTGTTCATCTCCAGCTTTATCTTCTGAATCATCATCTGATGTTTCTCCCCAAGCAGCAACCATAGCCTTTGTTGGTCCTTTGTTACCTTTGGGTTGAACATGTTCCTTCTTCCTGTTCCTTTGTTTAGCCCTTTCTTTATTCAATTCAATTTCCCACTGAGGACAGTTCTTGATCATGTGATCGGTCTTTCCACATTTGTAGCAACCCTCGTTGGTCTATTTCTCATGAGCCCTTGGTTTGTTGAAGGTTGTACCTCTTGAAGAACCTTTTCCTCTCATTAGGTACTTTTTGAAATTCCTTGTGATCATGGACATTTCATCATCCTCTAGATCTGCACCTTCAGCTATTCTGAGAGACAGACTCCTTTCCTTCTTGGGTGCATCCATTTTCATGGTTTGTCTTCTCAGTTCATAGGCAGTGAGATTTCTAATCAATTCATCCAACTTGAGAGTAGCAATGTTCTTTGATTCCTGAATAGCAATGATTTTGCTTTCCCAAGTTACTGGTAAAACCCTTGTCAAGATTTTCTCAACCTTGTCTTCTTCAAGGATAATTCTCCCAAGAGATTTAAGTTCATTTGTTAGTGTTGTGAACCTTGTGTACATCTCCTGGATAGTTTCTCCTTCTTTCATAGTGAAATTCTCAGATTGAGAATATAACAGTGTTCTTCTTGATCTCTTTACTTGAGGAGTTCCTTCATGGGCCACTTGTTAAGTGTCCCATATCTCCTTAGCATGGTACAACTTTGAATCCTGCTATACTCGTCTGGAACCAGTCCACACACAAGCCATTTTTTGGCCTTGGCATTCTTTTTTCATTTCTTCAAGTCTTCAGCAGTGCAGTCAGCTCTTGTCTTTGGCACATCCACTCATTCAACATTCTTTTTTTGTAGTATCCAGGGGACCATCACTGACTATATCCCATAGGTCATAGTCTTCTCCTATGATGTGATCTCTCATCCAGTTCTTCCACTAAGAATAGTACTGACCATTAAAGAGTGAAGGCCTAGCAGTGGATTGCCCTTTCCAGTTTCGAAGTGGTGCACTCATCTTATTCGTTTCCTAAGGTGTTAACCTCTTCAAGGATAACCCGCTATGATACCGATTGATATTTTATACTTCAATACCACACAAGAAGGGGGGGTGATTTGTGTGGTACCCATTTTTCGCTTAACTGAATTATAGAAGGACCTAGTTCTTCTATGTGTTCCAACTACTACTGTTTGCAGAATAATAAGTAAATAAAATAAAGAACACAGAGATTTTTACGTGGAAAACACCTGGCTCAAAAGGTGAAAAACCACGGCCTACTACTCAGTAGGATTTTCCCAAACTTCCACTAAAATCACTGAGCCAAAATCTACATTTACAAAAACTATTTTATAAACCTAGGATTAACTCTAATCCCGCTGTGGCACACAACCTCAACTGGTGTGACAACTTCAAGTTAACTCTAACTTGAACACTCTAGGTTCCTAATACATTTGCTTCTATAAAACCCGAAAGGTACAATGTAAAATCACCTACTACAATTGAACTAGAATAAAAGATAGACACTTGAAACTGGTTCTTCTATCTTGTTCAAGTAGCTTCAGGATTGCACGCTTGAATCACACATAAATTGCTTGCAAAATCGCCTTGCTCTTTTGCTCTCAATTTAAGTTTAACTTTTGCTTATGTGCATTACCTATAAAAGAGAACAACACTGATATTTAATGGGTTAGTAACTAGAGATTGACTGGGAAACAGATGCTACTCTTCTATCGTAGAAGAGTTCTAGTTGATCTCATACTCTAAAACTATCCTCTTCCTAAATTGTGTTCTCTTCGTGTAACGAGTCTTTCTCTCCTTATCCAATATGCAACCTTTTCGATCAGATCAGGAGATATTACTCTTGATAAGTTAGATTTATCTCTTTCACGTGCGTCTCACATGTTTGGGTTGATCATGACTATGTTTCACAAGATGGACTTGGTCCATGTCTAAGTTTTTTTGTCAGTCTTCAAAACTTCACCTTTACTTGGCCAACAATTACAACAAAAAAGATAATGAATACAATGGAATACATGAAAATACAACGTGACACGTTGAAAAAATATTGAAATATATTAACATAAATCTTCTTCTTCATCGCGATTAATTGAATACCATGGCTTCTAATTTGATTGAATAGTTACGGATGACGCCGTTAACACAGGGAAAGGTTTCAATGGATTCTCACTGATGTCACCATTGAAGGGGTTACTGGGAATCTTTTTGATTCTTACTTGAAACCTTATTTCCTTGAAACATATCGACCAGTGAGGAAGGCTGATCTATTTCTCGTAAGAGGAGGAATACAAAGTGTAGTGTTCAAGGTTACTTCCATCAAACGATTCTCTAATTCCAGGAACACAACTGTCTTACCACCAAGGAAGAGCTAAGGTTTCTCGTTGGATTGAGATTGAGCATCGTATTTTCAGAAAATGGGGGAAGAGAATGGCATGTATCAAAATAGAGAGAGAAAGGAAATAGTATAATTGTATAGTATATTTAGTGGCTTAGGGGTAGGAGGTAACCAAAATTAGATATTTTGCTATAAACATTAAAAGATATTTATAGAATATAAATTTTTAAATGGTATTTATTTAAAATAAATAAGATGTTAACATTTGCTATAGGAGGTAAAAATTCCTAATAAAAGCATATTTACTACCTTTATTTAGGTTCTTTGTTAATTACTTTATATACCTATATTTACTAGCTTTATACAAAATCATAAAAAAGAAAAAAAAATGCAACATACCTTAAATAAAGTGTATCAGTTACACATAATCCCACTAAATTTTAAGATTCTCTTCCTTTTCCAAAAGGATTACAAAAACATCTTCCAATTTTGTACTTACCCACCTTAAGAATTCTCCTTTATCCAATGATGCCCAAAATCTTTCTAACCTAAAAATCTCGCTTACTCACTCCTCTTCCAAAGCTTTTGATATCCAATTTCTCTCTTTCAATCATCCACTGTTATCCCCCAAAAATTGCAGATTCTTTCTTCTTTCAAAGCTTTTGATATCCGATTTCTCTCTTTCAATCGTCCAAAATCTCAATACAAAAGAAACTCGAAATTTTACTCTACAATCAAGTTGTGGATACAATACTAATTATAATACTATTATATTAAAACTTTAGTGTAGAGTTGTGATTGAAACTTGAGAAAAATAAAGATCATAATTGTATCACATTTTTTCAAAAATGTATCGCGATTGTATTATAATTGTATATGTATCAGAATTGTTGCAGGAATTGTATTAAAATGTATGATAATTGTATATTGTTATGAGCAGTTGTGAATATGTGACAAATTTCACAATTTGTATCACAAATATAATAATTGTATATTGATTTATTAGTATTGTACAGGTATTATTTTGGGTATTAATGTACCAGATACAAGTTAGATACAATTGTGATACAAATATGATACATTTATGTGTTAGGTATTGATGTATCTGATATAATTTAACTACAATTATGATACAATTATCATACAATTTTTGAATATTTTTTAATAATATAAAGCTGTAGGCAATGGTGAAGAGAGAAGATGGAGATTTTGGATGTTGATTAAGGGATTTTGATTTTTTTAAAAATGAGAGAGAAGGGGAGAAGGAAAAAGAAGAATGTAATTAAATCCCATAATTGAAAACACTAATAATAGGGCGCGAGCCTTTAAAGAAGCGATGTATACAAGTTATAAGAAAAACCTAGATACTTTTTAACAGCTGTAAAACATAGATAAATAAGTTTCTAATATAGTATAACTAGGTAAAAATCCCTTTTATGGAGATAGTCGTGAATGTGGTGTTTAAAGGGAGTTTGGCATGGCATGACAACGAGGTCCAACAACTGGCTAAAAAATCCAACGTTTTAGGATTTGGCATAAGGTAGCCTAAAGTTATTCTTTCTCTTCTAATGGTTCAACCATCTTCCTAAAAATAATCCCTATCAAATTTATTTTTCTTAAAAATAGCAAAAAATATTTAAGAAACTCTCTCTTCTCTCATAGCAACAATTTTATCCTAGAAATTATGTTTTATTTCCTTCAATAATATCCGAAATATTTTTTAATTATTTTCTAGATTTTTTATCTGTATATCGAAATACATATAACACAATAATAATTATATTATATGTATATAATAGTGTATACCATAATAATAATGTGTACATCAAAAAAGTATATGAAAGTTTTATTTCCTTCTTTGTATAGCACATTTTAGGTTGAAAAATCAAGTTCAAAATGACTCCACATGTGTATCCCCTATTGTATCCCGTGTATATATAACTATGTACAACAGTGTTATCTCATGTATATCATGTGTATGCGTCTATATTCGTAAAAAATTATGTTATATATGATATACATGGTCGTCTATAAAAAAAATTGTGTTGTATACATGATATACAAAGTAATATACACAAACGTCCTTAAAACCTATGTGTGATATACACTGATGTCCACGATAGACAACGTGATATACACATGTCACAGTTGGAGTTTTAGGTCTGATTTTTTACCTAAAACCAGTCTAATCATTTCTAATCTTGCTCAAATTTTGTATATAGCCTTGTTTAGGTATTTTTAATCAATTTCAATCACACTCACTTGTTCAATCCAACCAAAAAAGAAGAGAAGAGAAAAACAAAGTTGAAATATATTTTTTCTCTCTTGATTTTTGCTTATGATTTTCTCAGATATGAGATCAACTTTGCCTTTTATCCCACTGATTTTTTTGTTGCATAATTTGAAAGATTTTTTGCTAAATTATGAGAGCAAAAGAGAAGAGATAGAAGAAGAAATACAAGGAGAAAAAGAGGGAGGGGAGCAGGCGGTTTGTGCCAATTGTTTGAGAGAGAATATATAAGAGAGTAGTTTTTTTAAGATTTGGTTATATAATGTAAGTTGTTTGGAGATATCTTTGCCAAACCTAATATAAGGCTAAAAAATTACCAATTTGTATTGTGTGTTGTCACCTGGTGCCATTTTTACCATTTGAAATGTGGAATTTTTACATGGTGTAGATAATATTTACGAAGTATTTATCTACAGTAACTATAGTTTAAATTAATTATCTACTATAGCTTTACCATATATCTAAAAAAAAATATTACAACAGAGAAAAATACATTGAGACCAAACGGTCTTTCCCCAAAACTAGATATTTTATGTATATATATTTTCTAAAATTGGTATAATATCACTTGACATTCATGTTCTAAGAAGATTGAATGGTGCACTTGAATTAAAGTTGAGTTATTTATCAAGAGAAATATGGATAATTTCCCACTTAATGCATGTTTCCTCTTTTATTTTAGTAGTACAATCATGTACTAAAAATTCTTGATTCGCCTCTACGAAGCAGTTGATTAAAAGAACCCAACCAACATCCTTTAACTAATTCTAATGTAATGTATATTCTGAACCAAATACCAGAAAATTCTCAAAATAAGTATCAGTAAGCAAGTAGAGCCACAAAAATAAATTGAAAGAATATATAACCTAAATACAAATAAAAATATTCTATTCAAGCAACATACATATAGTGGTTGTAATTTTAGCATTTTTAGTACCAGAAAAAAGTTTGTAAAACTACAAGTAAATGTAAATGCAAGGGGTTGTTTAAAATTTAAAATTAATAAGGACTTGTCTCATCATTTACATCATCAGTGAAAGAAATATATTGGTTTCATTTTCAATAAAGTACTAAAAATCTATAATATTTAGAAAGAAAAAATTCAGACTAAATCTTTTAATACTCAAACAAATATATTTATATAAGTATAACATGAGTTATATTTATAAGCTGATACCACATGTTAGGAAATACAACTTTCAGCAAATTATAGTTTGGAAACTCTTTATTTTTTAACTTATTATCTTTGTAAAAGTGAGACTGTGAAAGAAAGAAAAATAAATCAACAAAAATTAATTTTAAAAAAAAGACTTTAAGCCCAAAACCAACTTATATTCACTATTCTATAGTATATTCATCGCTGCATATGACATTGTTATTTTAATAGACAAAATATATAGCCTTCAACTGTCCTGAAATTTTTGAAGACATTGGTATCATCTCTAAATTTAGAAAAATACCACACGAACCTCCTAATTTCATTTTCTCTCTGGAAGTAACATAAATTTTTATCCTACAATCCTTCCCAATCTATTCTCAGAATTGCTCAATGGAAGACTTGGCGACATAAAATGGACGAAAATCATTTTTTTTTTGTTTTCAAGTTTTGTGAAGGAATTGAACCAAGCTGGTGTTTGATTTTTCACGGATAAAGCCTAAGTATAATTTTTAGTTTTAATAGCAAATAAAGAGCTAGCTAGTGGCAAATTTATAGGGGGGATTATGGAGCAAGTGAACCCATGGCCTCTTCTCCAAATTAGATATTTTATGTTCGTATTTTCTAAAATTGGTATAATATTAACTATTGACACCCATTCTCCAAAAGGATTGAATGGTGCACTAGGTTAATGGTTGAGTTATTTACCAAGAGAAATAGAGATCAATTCTCATTTAATTGAGTTTTCTCCCTTTTTAGTAGTATAAGAAAATTTTAGATCCGCCTCTGCAAAATAGTTAAATTATTATAGGAATTTTTACATTCCTATGCCACATAAGAAACCTTATTACCCCCAATGTTTAAGGTTTGATTTAATTACACTCAGTATACTAAATTACCAATCCTATACTATACTTAATTAAGGGTCTAATTAATGTGCAGTTTTTACTCCTTAATTAAAGGTGTCCATATATCCCACGTTTCTCTATCCCCCTAATTCCTAAGACCTGCGCCGTTTTCCCCCTCCCCTTTCTTCCTCTTCTCCATTCCTTCTTTTTCTAAAAAAATACAGAGATGAAAATTACAATTTTGTTACGTACGAAATAGTAGGGCCCATGCTTTCCTATTTCTTTTCGGATTCAAAATCACATTCTTATGGTTTTACGACATAAAGCTACTGCCTTTTTGGTATGTAAGCAAAAGCAATCTAGGACACTCAATTTTTCCGTTGGAGAAGAGAAGCATAAGCCCAGCCTCAGGTGTGTCAAATATTGATGTCCATCTCAAAATTCTATACAATATTTACCTTCAAATCACCCCTGAAACCAATCAATCCCATACCCATTCTTCTGACTTTGATTCGAAGATTCAACTTTTAAAGACTAAGCTTCACTCTGAAACCTTAAATTGATTTGTAGTTTTTTTGTAGAAATTTTGTAGGTGAAAAGAAAATTTTGTAGTCAACATTTTTTCCAACATAAATTGTAGTTTAATTGTGGTATAAATATAGTAATTTTGTAGATACTCTTAAAAATAATACAGCTTTATACAATACTTAAACTGATTTGTAATTTATTTGTAGTTCTTTTGAAGAAATTTTGTAGATGAAGAGAAAATTTTGTAGTCAACATTTTTTTCAACATAGATTGTAGTTTAACTGTAGTATAAATGTAGTAATTTTATAGATACCCTTAAAAATAGTACATCTTTATACAATACTAAAACTGATTTGTAGCTTATTTGTAGTTTTTTAATAGAAATTTTGTAGATGAAGAGAAAATTTTATAGTCAATATTTTTTTTTCAACATAGATCGTAGTTTAATTGTAGTAATTTTATAGATACCCTTAAAAACAATACTGCTTTATACATACTTAAACTGATTTGTAGTTTATTTGTAGATAAATGTAGGAATTTTGTAGATATTAACATAAAATCAGACTTTCAATTTGTAACATAACAATTTTAATCAGCTCCCCTAATTTCTAAGACCGGCGCCGTTTTCTCCCTCGCCTTTCTTCCTCTTCTCCATTCCTTCTTCTTCTAAAAAAATACAGAGATGAGACCCATTTTTTATAATCAGATTTTTCTCATTCAATTGTAGCATGATTGGGATTTTGGACATGATTGAGTGTTGTTGCTGAGGTATTGTTCTATATTTTATTATTTGTTTGATTTGTGGATTGAGAAAAAAAAGATGAAGAACAGAGTATCGACAGTATTGGCTTCTACAATTTGATTTGATTTTGTTGAATAACTGGTCGCCTTAATTTTTGATGTCTGGATTGAGGAAGAAACTCAACGAACTGATTTCTACAATTTGATTTCAGTTTGTTGAAGCTTTTCGCCTTTTTTTTTGAATTACGAAAAAATCGGGAGAGATCAGATAAAGGATTTGCGTTCAAATTTGAACTGAAGGTCGCTAAATCAATTAGGATATTCTTTTCCTGATTTTTAGCGCGCCATATTAGGAAGATTCAGCTACTATTAATTACTAATTAATGAATGGTATAAAAATTGTAGAAAAACAGTGCACAGGTCGGATAATTTACAAAAATATGCACATATTTGATAATAAAGTTTCATATATGGTATATGAAAGAAAAAACCCCTAAATTATTATAAGCAACATATATGTTCCTAAATAACTCAACCAACATCCTTTAACTAATTCTAATGTAATGTAGATTATGATCCAAATACCATAAACTTTTCAAAATAAGCATCAGAAAACAAGTAGAGACACAAAATAAATCTAAAGAATATCTAACCTTAAATACAAATAAAAATATCTTATTCAAGCAATATACATATATTAGTAGTAATTTAGTATCTTCACTGCCAAAAAGAATTTGATAAAAGTATAAATGAAAAGTAAAATGTAAGGGGTTGTCTAAAACTTTAAATTAACAACGACTTGTCTCATTAGTAACATCACTGGTGAAGGGAATATATTTGTTTCATTTTCAATAAAGTATAAAAAATCTATAGGATTTAGTCAAAAATAATCAGACAAAATCTTTCAGATACGCAAATAAATACTTTTATAAAATCAGACATGAATTATATTTATAAGATCTGATACCACATAAAACAATACGACTTTCAGCAATTAAGGCACCAGGTGCCGTGCTTGTCCCCCAAGGTCGAGGACGAGGCGTGACACTATTGATTTGGAACCTTAATATGGTCATGAAAGCTACAAAATCTTGTTAGGAGGAAGAAGTTCATATTACAAAATTCTGGGCAGCCTCCTCGCCATGTAGAAACACTTGGCACATGTGTTATGTCCTGCTTTCCGTGCGAGCCTTTATCTAAAATTAAGCCATCAAAAGAGTCCTTGTATAGACACCAACGCTTAGCATAAATCATAGTCCCTAGCTTGTACGTATTACAACGCATTGTCTCTTCTCCCTGTGATTTTGTACGTAGCAAATGCTAAATGCAGCCAAAGAACAGTTCCCCATGTTGCTTAGTATACAAGTGAGTACCTGGAGATCCATGAATGTACATGATGATAGACTATAATTGTGTATTTTAGTCGCTTATTACACTCTAATTTACTGCACTTTAATTGAGCTTGAGCTTTAATCGCTAGTATTTTGCATTAATGGTGTGTTTTATGCCTTGTAGGAGTGATTTCGAGCT
The DNA here is from genome assembly GCA_026770625.1 of Nicotiana glauca. NCBI lineage: Eukaryota > Viridiplantae > Streptophyta > Magnoliopsida > Solanales > Solanaceae > Nicotiana > Nicotiana glauca. Next base: position 119,240 of record MU780961.1, read on the forward strand.
ATGTAGATGTTATGGAATGAATCAAAGTGATTTGGAGCTTTGAAGTCTCAGTAAAAGCCCAAGGAATTAAGCCGGGATCGTATTCGGGGATCAACAGATGATAAAATAACCAAACGAAGACTCGATGAGGCATATTGCGCACTGTCTAGTAAAATAGACATAACTTTTTGCTTAGAACTCCATTTTGGCTCCACAATATATGGTTGAAAATCTAACTCAAAGGGATACAACTTTCATGTTTTACGTTTTTTCAAATTCGGAACAGAACAGGGTGAAAAACACGCGCGAAGTCACGCGCGAAGTCGCGCGAGTTTAAGAGCTTGAGGCAAAATGTTAGAGAAAACGCGCGAGTCACCCGGGAAAAGTGTCCTTTTTCATATTGGAGAAGGTATGATTATTTGGGCCCAACCCTACTTGGTATATATACATAGGAGGATGCCACTTTTGGGAGATCTAACAAATTTTGGAGGGGAATTCACGTGGAGGAACACACACCACGCTTGGAGGAGGCTTCTAACTAGTTTTTCTTCTCTTCTCTTCCTTTAATTTCATAGTTTATTAGTTCTAGAGTTTTGGGTGCTACATGAACGTTGTGGTTTGAAGCTTGAATTGTTCTTATTATTTTATCATATTGGTTTATTTATTCAATCTTGCGCTTAATTATTTGATTGCTTGATCACCAATTGAATATTATCTACGAATCTAGGATTGAACTCGAGAGAGGGAATTCTATATTGCATATAAGATTGAGTAGAGCAAGATCTTAACTCTTAGGGGGAGTTAATATTGATATTAATATTTAAGAATTTTAAGAATTTTGATATTAATATTGATATAGTTGACTTTGGTCAACATTTTGGGTAAACGGACCCGGACTCGGACCCCTGATATGACGGTCCCGGAGGTCCGTAGAAAAATATGGGACTCAGGCATGTGCCCGGAGTCGAAATCCGAGGTCCAGAACCAGAGTAAAAGAGTTTTTCTGTTAAATTATTTTATGAAATTATTAAGGAAAAATGGAAATAAAAATGAGTTAGAAAATATAGGTATCGGGCTCATATTTTTGTTCCGACGCCCGTTACAAGTCTTAAATATGTGTTAAGCGCTTTCTGTGAAATTTGGTCGAAATCGGACTTCGTTTGACGTGTTTCGGACCCAAATATCTAAAGTTAGAGGTTGATGAACTTTGAAATGAAAATCATGAGTTTTGGGGTTTGATTATTTGATTTTGATGTTATCTTGGCGATTTGATCACTCGAACAAGTTCGTGGGATGTTATTGAGTTAGTGTGTGTATTTGGTTGGGAGCCCGAGGGCTCGGGAGTGATTCGGAGGTGGTTCGGGGTGGTTTTGTACTTGAAAACATATCAGATTTTTTTGCATTTTTACACAGTCGATTTGTTCTTCCCGAATGCGGCCCCAGGCTCGCGTTCGCAGTGCCTTAATGTTTCCCTGCTTCGCGTTCGCGAACCCATCCTCACCATCGCATAGTGTCAGTCCCCCCTTCAATGCGTTCGCGTGTCATCACCGCGTTCGCATAGCACAGATTTAGACCCAAGAAATTTCCTTCTACGCGTTCGCACACCCTCCTTCGCGAACGCGTAAGACAAACCCGGACCCCCCAATTTTCCTTCTTCGCGTTCGCATCACACCCTCGCGAACGCGATGCACCCCAGGTCCCCCTTCTTCGCTAACGCGATCTCTATGTCGCGAACGCGTAGCACAAAAACGCCCAGTGATTTTTTAAAAGCTAAAAACAGAACCATTTCGGGATTTTCCCATTATTTCACACGAGCTCCTCCCTTGAGCACTCCATAGGCGATTTTAAAGCTTCTCCTTCTCCATAGCTCTTTGGGTAAGTGATCTTAACTTCATTCCCTTATAATTTCTTCATCTAAACACCAATTTATTAGCCCTAAATCATGAATTCAAGGTAGAAAATGGGGGTTTTGGGTAGAACTAGGGCTTTGGGAATTTTGGGTGATTCAACCTCAATTTGGGGTCGAGTCTTGAAACAATTACATATTTGAACTCGTGGGGTTATGGGTAATTGAGTTTTGGTCCGAGCCTCGTGTTTGGACCATGTGGGCCCGATGTCGGATTTTGCTATTTTGGAAGAATGATGGGAATTTCATTTCTAGACTATGGGATTATGTTTTTGAGCTCTTATTGATACTATTGAAGTAAATTGTATCTAGATATCATTGTTTCGGAGTTGGATTCTAAAGGAAAGGCGGTTTTAGAGCCTTGATTGCTATTTTCGGACCGAGGTAAGTGTTTGTCCTAACTTTGGCTCGAGGGAATAGGAGTCGAGTCTTATTTGCTAATTTCTATTTGTCGGGTACGGTGTATAGGCATGATGACGAGTATCTATACACTGGTGTCGAGCATGACCGTGAGTCCTGAATTTCTAAGTTATCGAATTCTTAATTGTT
>MU780964.1:2849-16396 GCA_026770625.1 Nicotiana glauca
ATTTTCAGTTGCAATTCCTGTTCAAAACCAGTCCAAATCTCCATTAAATGACTTCAAATTTTATATACAACCTCCTTATACTATTTCTAACAAGTCTAAATAACACCCACTCCAAATTTCTCACAAAATTAAATTCAGAATTTAAACCCACATATTTAAGCTTGATAAAAATCTAATTTTCACCACCCAAATGGATTTGGTTTGTTGAACTAATATTTGAGTCACAATCACTAATTCGAAAATTATCTTAAAAGCTTGAGCAATCCTTTTTAAAAATTAAATGGTAATTTTAAGAACCTATTGAGTTGGATGTTGAATCTTAGCCTATTATTTTTGGGCTAGTTGGTTGTAAATTGAAATATGGGTTATAAAATTGAAAAATAGGGAGCTCAATTGCTCTTATATGAAATTATCCCATATTAGTACTATAATTTGGTCATAGGAAGGAACCATTCTGCAATTAAACGGTATGCTACCAGTAACCTAGCTGCTTTTTCCTTTTGTTGCTAGGCATCGGATGGAAACCAAAGAATTTTGGGCCTTCAAGAAAGATAACTCTTCGATATAATGCTGATCATAGTTTTAAACTGTTAAGTTTCAAGCTGTTTATTTCTCCTTGATGGTATATAAAGTTACTGATTTGGTATACTTTTAACTTTATTTGCATATAAGACGTCATAAAGCAGAAAGCATTTGATACATCGTAATTTGAATGATTTTGACATACCCAAACCGATCGGAATAAAATCTACGTTCTATCCTTGCCAGGATAACACATGATTATTGTATTGGTCAAAATCTCTACCGCATTACAAATGTGTTCCGTCCATCGATCCCGACGAAGGACGACCTCGGCGAACGGAGGGACTAACTGTATTGGTCGAAATCTAACCACCCCGACCAAGCGGACTACGACCATGTTCTTGCAATCGTATATTAGGAGCCTAAAGAGTCGACCCCATTCCTCTTCTTAGACGGCTGACATATTGAAGACAACGATGCCTAGCCACGATAGAAAGCTCCACAGACCTAGATACGTCTAGTAACATCAGGGGCGAGAGGGTCTCAACCATATATATAAGCCTAGGAAATTCATCAAAGGGGGGGACTCTCTGAAAGAAGAAAGAAAGAAGGAAAGTCCAAGGATAGTATTCCGGATAAGAGGATTGATTGTAAGCCTTCTCCTTCTTCAATTGTAAACCTGCCCCTGCATCCACGGATGAAAAAGGCAGCTGATAATTTGAATAAGAATTTTTGGTATCCTTTTCTCCTTACATGTAATCCTTATTATTTAACTTTTCGATATGGTATCAATTAAGTTTGACTACGATTTGCCCCTTCATCTTTGATTGATTTGTCCAAAAAGGTTCGATATATTTTTTGAGTCAAACAATTTGGCGTCGTCTGTGGGAATTTTCTAGTGAAAACTCCTAGTTCTTCCCAGATCGAGGCAGAGAAACACGATCGTTCGCCAAAAGAAACACGAGTAGAGGACCCAATTCACGCGAGACATGGAAACATCGCGTTGAAAGAAGAGAAACCAAACAGATTCACGAGGTCTAGAATTTCCCGCCACATCAGCTTCGAATATCCCGAACAAAGCAAAAGGTGCTACAATCCAGCTTCCCCCTTCCACTCAAAACCGCCGGATGGAAGCCAAGAACATCACATCCTTGTCTCCCTCGCTTCGTCAACAGGTACATAAAATCAACGCGAGCGAATGTATGCAAGAATATCCAGTTTGAGAAACCAGAAACTATTCCGGCCCAGCTGAAACCCTCCTGGCCGGCGGTATCTCCAAGCCGAACAGCCAAAGTCAGACGGGAAACTGTAACACGCGTACAATGCGAGCCTATGCAAAATATTGACACCTCATGTCCGCATCGTTGAACCATCAGATGCGAGCAATGCTAACCAAACTGGGACTTCCGCGAAAAGTACCCGACTCTAAAGAAAAAGAAAGGTTCGACCTTGCTCGAACCACGACGAGATGTTATTTCAATAAGTTCAAAATAATTCCTTTAAGGCTAAGGGCCTTCACCGTAAAAAAAACAAGAAGAAAGGTTCGACCTCGCTCGAACCACGACGGGCTGTTATTTCGATAAGTTCGAAATAATGCCTTTAAGGCTAAGGGCCTTCGCCATCAAAAAAGAAGAAAGGTTCGACCTCGCTCGAACCAAGAAGGGTTGTTATTTCGATAAGTTTGAAATAACGCCTTTAAGGCTCAGGGGCTCGAACCACGACGGGCTGTTATTTCGATAAGTTCGAAATAACGCCTTTAAGGCTAAGGGCCTTCGCCATCAAAAAAGAAGAAAGGTTCGACCTCGCTCGAACCACGACGAGTTGTTATTTTGATAAGTTCGAAATAACGCCTTTAAGGCTAAGGGCCTTCGCCATCAAAAAAGAAGAAAGGTTCGACCTCGCCTGAACCACGACGGGCTGTTATTTCGATAAGTTCGAAATAACGCCTTTAAGGCTAAGGGCTTTCGCCATCAAAAAAGAAGAAAGGTTCGACCTCCTCGAACCACGACGGGCTGTTATTTCGATAAGTTCGAAATAACGCCTTTAAGGCTAAGGGCCTTCGCCATCAAAAAAGAAGAAAGGTTCGACCTCGCTCGAACCACGACGGGCTGTTATTTCGATAAGTTCGAAATAACTCCTTTAAGGCTAAGGACCTTCGCCATCAAAAAAGAAGAAAGGTTCGACCTCGCTCGAACCCGATGGGTTGTTATTTTGATAAGTTCGAAATAACGCCTTTAAGGCTAAGGGCCTTTTCCATCAAAGAAGAAGAAAGATTCGACCTTGCTCGAACCACGACGGGCTATTATTTTGATAAGTTTGAAATAACGTCTTTCAGGCTAAAGACCTTCGCCATCAAAAAATAAGAAAGGTTCGACCTCTCTCGACCACGACGGGTTGTTATTTTTATAAGTTCGAAATAACGCCTTTAAGGCTAAGGGCCTTCTCCATCAAAAAAGAAGAAAGGTTCAACCTTACTCGAACCACGACGGGCTGTTATTTCGATAAGTTCGAAATAACGCCTTTAAGGCTAAGGGCCTTCTCAATCAAAAAAGAAGAAAGGTTCAACCTTACTCGAACCACGACGGGCTGTTATTTCGATAAGTTCGAAATAACGCCTTTAAGGCTAAGGGCCTTCGCCATCAAAAATGAAGAAAGGATTCGACCTCGATCGAATCACGACGGGCTGTTATCTCGATAAGTTCAAAATAACGCCTTTAAGGCCAAAGGCCTTCGCCATCAAAGGAAAATGACAAACCGGAATTGGTCAGGCGAGACCCCCATTTCGCGCCAAAGTCACGAGCAGTGGAAATAAAAATTTAAGTACAAGGCAAATAGCGAAGAAGAAAAGTCTTCATTAATGAAAAGTCATAAGTGCAGTCTACCACTGCTTACATATGGCCCAAGCCAACAAATGAAAAAGAAGAAGAAGAAACGGAACGAATAGACGCCAACCAATAAACAAAATGAAAATAAAAGGAAATTAAAAATATTCTTCATTCGGCTTCACTACCGCCGTCATCCTCACCGTCTCCACAAGGTGCATCATCATCACCGTCTGCGCCCCCATTATCTTCGGGTGTCGCCGCGTCGTATCCGCAATTGATGCGAGCTTCATGAGCTTTCACTCGCGCTTCCTCATAAGCAGCTTCAGTCACGGTGCCTGCCTCCAACAAACTCTTGTATATGTCCCACTGGGCCTCGGCATAAACCCAAAGCTCATGCGCTTGGTTGGGAACAGCAACAGAGGATGATTCAACCTGAGCCTTTAGTTGCTCATTCTCCACATTCAGGGCCGCGACTCGATCACCCAAAACCGAAGCCTCCTGATCAATCGTGCTAATCCATTCCTCGAGCCTCGCCTCCATAAGAGCAGTTGTCGCCCTCTCCGACTCTCGCTCAGACTGGAGCACGCAGACGGTATCCTCTAGGGCCGCCACCCTTGCCAAAGCCTCAGACCAAGCCCTCTCAATATGTTCCAGGCCAATAACCTTGCTCTCCATCGCGGTCAGCTTCCCTCTCCACTCAGCACCCATCGCCTTGACTCAGATCAAGTTCTGGTCCATCTCCGACTGCATAGACCTCATCTTACCCTGAAAATGCTCACACTCTACAGCTATCCCCTTACCCAATTCAAGCTCCCCATCCTTGATGCGGAGTTGCTCCTCAAGCTCGCTCTTGCTACCGATCGTGTGCAGCAATTCCTGCTCCCTTCTCTCCAACTCCTCACCTAGTGCCCGATTGTGAGGATCCGTCCTCAGCCGCTCATGCAACTCACGACATCTGTTACGATAGCGACGGTAATTCTCTAGCATCTTCAAGAAAATCATTGCCCGGATGTTGGCCCTGCGAATACTTTCTACCTCCACTATGTATGTCTGAAAATCATAAGGACGGGGTTAAAATAATACTTTTGAATGGGGGGGAAAGCTTAAAGAAAAAACAAAATGCAACGTACCCTCAAGCCCATGACGGCCACCTCATCCCTCAACTCGACATCAAAGATATTCCGCAGGGACTCATTCTCAGCTTCCAAACACAGCAGGCTAAATTGCAGCACCAAGTTATCCCCCTGCGCCAAGAGGTTAACGTCGGAAGGAATCTGGAGAATGCGAGCCGATCCCCCCGCGTGAACCACCAAATGAGTAAGGCCTTCTTCGAACACCCTGACGTCATCAGGATCCAGGTTTGACTCGGATTGATACTCATCAATCATCATGCCTTTTTCCCCCCTCTGTTGCCGAAGGAGGAGCGCGACCCGCTGCAGAAGAAGAGGGCACACCTGAAGTCACAATAGCGGCACCAAAGGCTTGGTTCTCTGCTCCGACAGGGCGCTAATCATCAGTAACAGCGGGAACTTCCAGCTGAGCCATTGCGATAACCGGAGTTTTCGGGCACCGACTGCTGATGCCAGCTTCGACTACTTGCTCCGCCTCTACGGGAGATGCCGCAACAACGCCTTCCCCTGAGCCCGTCGAGGGAGATTTGTCCAAGTTAATCACTATCGGAGGCGTCATTCAAACTTTACCCTCCATCTTCGACGGCCCTTCCTCCTCCCCAGTCGATGGTGACTCATTCGTAAGGCGGACGGCACTGGATGGAACCTCGTCTTGAAAGACAACCCTTGCTGGAGTAAACAAGACCATAGATTTAATCGAAGCAGCCTCGACGAAGGTTGTGCCACGGGCATTGTGACGAGACGAACGGATGCAGCCGGCTGGCAAAAGGCTAGTTAAGGATCCATAGATCTCCGTACCCTCCCTATTAACAATGAACACCGTATAAGAGGCAAGACAAAAACAATTGAAGAAGATAAAATATTAAATAAGGACGTCATCTCACCTGTAAGAGGCCTACGTCCAAACCTCTCATGAAAAGTTGACCAGGTACGGATCCCTACTATGTGGGGAAGAATGGCCTCCACCCATTAGCGAATCCCTTCAACAGGCGGTGGGGGTAATTTCTCATCTACAAAATAGTGAAATCGGTTAGTAACCGTAGAGAATAATCGAACATGCTATTAATCAAAGATGCAAACCTTACAGGCAAAATTCTATCTCTCAGGAAAGCTCGACAGGTCCATCACGATATGCTCGGTCCATATGTAGAAGAAATTTTCATTGAAACGACGATTGGTTCTATCATCCATCTTCACCACCAGACTTTTTGATCCCCGAGGGCGCACGTGGATCATCGTACACTGAATTAATTGAGAAGAGAAAAGGCTGAGCATATGGTTCAGAGTAACCTCACGACCGGCAAGCTCCGCATATTTGAGCAGCATGAAGAACAACGTGTATAAGTAAGGATAAAGTTGGGCAGATCACACCTCGTAGTAACGACAAAAGTCCACCACCAGCATGGGGAGGGGGAACGTGTACCCCACAACGAAGGGGTAGGCGTAGAACATACAAAATCCGGGATGGTCGAATTGAACTCTGCCGTTCCTCTCCACCGGCCTTATTTCGACAAAATTAGGGATTCCCTACCGTTCCCTCAGTTCCACAATTCCCCTCTCCCTCATAACGGAAGTAATGTCTTCCAGCTCTATTCCACCACCGATACTAAAGTCAGTCGCATCCTTCCTTGAACGAGGCAAAATCTCGTCTACCAAGGGAATTTCTTTGTCCTCTGCCGCATCCACTTCTCCGTTGGTCTAAGAAGGAATCTCAGTAACCGGATCGGCAACATGAAAACTATCACGGGAAGAATCGCCAGCCATTTTTAGCACAGAATCCTTCGAAAGAAGCGATACGAAGGGAAGATTGAGGGTTGCGGTAAGCAAGAAAGCAAGCAAGAACTCAAGTTATAAGAATAAGCTATATCTGGAGAACTCTCCCAAATGAACGATAAAGTGTGTGAAGCAAATGAAAAGTTCCCTTTTTTATAGGAGACACAAATTCTTCAAATCATAAAACCCAAGAGTTGTCGTTTAAACTCGAGGGGATACGAAATGTTTCAACTCCTCAGGAACGTATGTTATAATGATAACGCACATGAAGTAATGCTTTATTTACCAACCAGAATTTCAATTCCGAAACCATCGTAATGGTACATGAGTATCGGGGAGATACCCCTACTCCACTAGAAAGGTGCAGAGCGCAGTTAAGGAACGGAATAAGGGGGTCAGATCCCTCTCTACCGCATTGCAAATGTGTTCCGTCCATCGAGCCCGACGAAGGATGACCTCGACGAATGGAGGGACTAACTGTATTGGTCGAAATCAGACCGCCTCGACCAAGCGGACTACGACCCTGTTCTTGCAACCGTATAATAGGAACCTAAAAAGTCGACCCCATTCCTCTTCTAAGACGGCTGACATATTGAAGACAACGATGCCTAGCCATGACAGAAAGCTCCACTGACCTAGATACGTCTAGTAACATCAGGGGCGAGAGGGTCTCAACCATATATATAAGTCTAGAGAAATTCATCCAGGGGGGGACTCTCCGAAAGAAGAAAGAAAGAAGGAAAGTCCAAGGATAATATTCCCAATAAGAGGAATGATTGTAAGCATTCTCCTTCTTCAATTGTAAGCCTTCTCCTTCTTCAATTGTAAGCTTGCCCCTTTATCCACGGATGAAAAAGGCAGCTGATAATCTGAATAAGGATTTTTGGTATCCTTTTCTCCTTACGTGTAATCCTTATTATTTAACTTTTCGATATGGTATCAATTAAGTTTGACTACGATTTACCCCTTCATCTTTAATTGATTTGTCCAAAAAGGTTCCATATATTTTTTGAGTCAAACAATTATTATAGTGAAATGTTGTTACAAATGGTGGTTGCTACCATGGGCCAGGTAGAGTGCGGGATACGGGTTCAGCCGAACCTAGTAACTTTGGGAGAAATTTAAAAATAGCCAGATTTACAACTGGTCGTTCAAAAATAGCCCAATTTCAAAAGTAATCGAAATTTAGCCACTTTTCATGTAAAGATAAATCTGAGCGAAAACACTGTTTAAAACCCTGAAAATACGCCAGTATATTATACTGGAGTTCCAGCATAAGTATGCTTGAACTCCAGCATATTATACTGGAGTTCCAGGATAAGTATGCTGGAACTCCAGCATAATATGATGGAGTTCCAGCATAAATACACTAGAACTCCAGCACAATATACTAGAGTTCCAGCAAATATAATTGTCCAGTATAATATACTGGAGTTTGGAGCACCGGTGCTCCAGTCTCCAGTATATTATACTGGAGTCAGCAAAGTATACCAGTCCAGCATAATATGCTGGAGTTCATACACAGGTGCACCGAACTCTAGTATATTATGCTGGACTGGTCTCTGTTGCAATAAAATAGTAGCTATTTTTCATTGACTTCGTAAACGCTGGCTATTTTTGAATGACTAGTCCGAAAACTGGCTATACTGTGCTATTTTTACAGTAACTTTTGTTCAAATCATGTATTTGTCTTAAGAAATTTATTGAATATGTACAATTTATTAATTTAGAACCCAGTAAGTTAAAAAGATTATAATTCTGAACCCATAACGTTCAAATCATGGTCCGCCTCTGGTTGCTATAGGAAAGTTTGATTGTACTGTTTATCCTTAAAACAGATAACAATTATATTTGTATGCAGCTTTAAGGGTATATAGATTGATTAAACACAAATGATCAAGAATATTAGATAAATGAGTTAATGACAAAATGAATAATCAAACAGAATGTAATGTTACGACCCAGCTCGACCTTAGGTTGAACAGTAATTTTGCCCCTGGATCCTTAATTAGTTGGAAGTCAATTGTGAATGAAGAACAAACAATAAAGTAAGAACTTCGCGCAATAGCTAGAAAGCAGAAAAATGGATTTGTATTGTTTTGGTTTGCTTGTTACAATGTGTGTTATCAAAGAAAAGCTCTCTCTTATATAGTAGGAGAGTTTCACTCCTAGTACAATCTAAAAAAGGTAAAAAAAAATCTTCCTTTCTCATTAATTACAAATCCGCACCGTGATATCCGATTGGTTGCGAATATCACAGCCCTCTTTCCGTCGTATATAATTGTTCATTGTGCTTTCGGAAGTCTTATTAGAACTCGTTTCGAGTCGAGGGTGCGTCGTTTTATCAGGCCCGATGGTGAGTACTTCATTCACTTTTCACGGGCCTCGATACAAAGAGTTCCCAGCTTCGATTTCAATCTTCATTTATCTACCGGGAGATCGGGGTGTGCGTTATCCCAGGCTTCGCTCGTATATATGTACAAAAATAGTTAGCCAATTAACGAGGACGAATTATTATCCTTAGTTTGATATGTGTATCGCTTGAGATAGTTTGATTAGAAAGCAAGTAGTGGCTGGGTCAATCTTGGCCTCTTATGGGTTCTTTGAGAAAACTTTACAAAATAATTAGTAACGATTTAGATAGCTTAGCTTAATGGGGCATCCTAATAGGTAGGAGAGTAAATATTATTTTGAGTCCTATGATATTTATGTAGTTAACCCTTTTTCTTCCTTTTAGCAAAGATCAAATATATAGTTTAGATAAGAATCCCAAAAAAGATAAAGGAAAGAAAAAACAGAGCACGTTTCTAATTCTACCGATCACTTTTGTCCATCTATATTTATATCTATACTATATTAAAAGCAGCTCTTAACGAATGTCGTTCGCTTTTTTTACCCTTTAAAAAGAAATTTTACATTAGACAAAATAGTTATTTAATTATTTTTCTAATATATAAAGTTTGAGATCAATTAAAATTTTGGGTATTATATCTTTCCTTATTTAATATTTAGAATTTTAATATCATAAAGATTTTACCTTGTATAAGTGTCCTCCAACGAGGATTTTTCTAGCTTATCACCAAACTAATAGTCAGAACATTACATAATTATCTCTCAACCAAATTAGTCATTCCCAATTTATGCCGCCAAATAAATCCGTCTTGAACAAAAATAAAATACAAAGTTCAATCTTTACCATTTGAAAATAGAATTTATTGAATAAAAGTATAATCACTATTATATATATATATATAATTTGGTATTAGTTAGTATTAAGAATTTTGATCAACAAAAACCAAAGTATTTTACTTAATATTGAGAGGAAATGTTGTTAGCCTTTTTGGCCCTTTTTACTACTCCTATTATGATAAATAGATTAAAAGTATTGTTAATAAAAAATTAAAATAAAGGAGATAAATATGATACCGTAAATCACAAGGGAGATTACTGTTACAAAATCAAATATGAGAGGATATCTCTTTTTTATTAATTACTAATTATTTAAATTATATAGAAAGTCTTAATATTTAAGAATTTAAAATCAATTAAAAGTTTAATTACTTATAATAGTATTTTTTTTAATAATTATTTCATAACTAGAATTGATTCCATGTTATCCATGTAAAATATATATAAAAACTATAATACTTTTTTATTTTATAGTTGAACTACTTACCTAAGAGAGAAATGGTTGGCAGAATCAATAACACTAATAGTTATGCAAATACAAAAATTCGAAAACAAAATTTCAAATCGATTTTTTAACCTTCATAAATAAAATTCTTAATGGATAAAATAGAATTTGAATCAAAAAGAAAATAAATTATTTCCTGTACTATTGAAAATTAATTGCTAAGTCTTTGATTAACTAATAAGAAAAAACCCAATCAAATCTTTTTTTAAAATTCATCATATAAATAATTTATTTTAAGCTTACAAAACTTTTAGAATATATAAATTTATTTTCATAAGAGAAGCATTGCCATGAAGGAAATCAAAAATAGAGTTAAATTGATTATAATATAACTTTAAGGGTAAAATTGGTAAGAGATATTTTGAAGCAATAGGAATGAAATACTAGAAGATAGAATATTTTATAGCGAGGTATCATTAAATATTATCTTTTTTCTTTGCATTCATATCAAGCAATGACACTTCCCTACATCATTTATGACTCATTCTCACTTAGGAATGTTTTTCTAGGAGCTACATTGCCAATTTTTTCATTCTCATATCTTAAGAGACAAAAGTTTACTTTTTTAATTTTCGTAAGAAATTCTTACATAAATTCTCAAAAATCATAATAAAGCATTCATGGCTTTTTAAAATATAATATTTTCTTTTATCTAACTAGCTATGTAGGATCAGTATTCGTTTTCGATATATATATATATGTATATATAATTTCTATTTTATAATTCAAACACACTTTTTATATAATTTTAAAAATTATGTTCTCATTAATATGAAATACACGCGTAAAGCGCATACCTTAAAACTAGCACTTGAAAAAGTGAAAGTAGTTTATGAGAAGTAGTTCAACGTCTTTTTTTCTATTCACGCCATTTATTTTAGAATCTTGACAAATGTCATGGTCTGTGGTAGTCATTTATTTAAATTCTGGTAGAGTTCAATTGTAAAAAGACGGAGGGCCTCGTTGCAAAGCACGAAAAAGTTGAAGGGTCGAGATTATATTAGCCGGTATAGATCAACGGCTCAGATCATCTTCATCAGTATCAAATAACGACTGTAAGAGGGAGGAAATCCAACGAACTTCTAGTATTAGATTTCTCCTCTCTCATCCGATTCTTCTTCCTTCAATCCAAATTCTTCTCTCATCTAAATCTATTTCTTCTCTTCTGTTGGAGAATCGAGCTCACAGAAATGGCGATTATCATTTAACTGTTGCTTCATTTTCATTTTCATTTTCTCGTTTTAATTGTAATATTTCCATTCAGTCAATAAAATCGAAAATTATCCCAAAATTTACTTGTTGTCTTAATTAGCTGTAATTGTGGATTTGAGCTTGAATTGAGCTCTGATTTCGATAACAAATTAGGATCAGATATTATTTTTTATTTTTGAGAAAGCAAGTTATTTCTTCATAATTAGAATTAAACCAAAAGTTATTTAACAATAACTCGAAAAACTTTTACCATGCTAATCTATACAACTAATTTGACTAAATTGGTCATCATGTTCAAAAGATATTGCATTTAGCAATTGTGTCAATGAAATAACTCTTTTTTCATCATTTAAACAAAAACTTGCATTTATTTTAACGTCAATTGGTGTTTTTCAAAATTTATTCTTTCGTGTATATTTATTTACTGATTGACATAGTATACACGTGCAAAGCACTTACTAATAATAATAATAATAATAACAATAATAATAATAATAATAATAATAATCTATTAATATTTAGTTGAAAATCAAGTCACGAAATTAACCCCATAAAAACCTAATTACCCAATAAATATTAGTTTAAACAAAGCCTAACGCCTAATTGAGAAGCCAACGCTTCATAAAACAAATTAAATCTTACCAGCAGCCCCAAAGGAAAAGACGCGATCGTCAGTTTGATACTCATTAAGTACAGTGCATGGAGCGAAAATTCTTCTCTCCCCTCCCCCCAACGGTCAGATCTCACAGCCCTCCCCCAGTCGACTGCCCCTCCCCCTTTCCCCTCCCCCTCCNNCTTCTTTCCCGAGCCAGGCAGCCCCCTCCTCTTTGGGGGTTGTTGTGTGTGTGATTTTCAAGTACTAGTCACGGCGGACGAGGCAAGCTTGCGGCGTTTGGAAGTGAAGAGCGAAGCAACATCGGCCGAAACGTACAAGAGCTGGCGGTAGTTGACATCGGATGAATCAAAGCATACTTTCAGGTTTTTCCACCGGGAGTTGGTACCTCCCGACCTCTTGTTTACTCTGTATACCCTTTTACGTATTCTAGCCAGCATCCTGTGTGTGGTTTACTCTGTCGCTATCTAGCTTGCTTCCTTTTGCGTATTCCGCTATAGTTCGTGTGTGCGTCACTGTTCCCGTAGTCGGTTGGAGGGATAGTGGTCGCGGTGGGGATGGCAGTGTAACGTCATATCCTCGGGGGGTGGGGGTGGTAGCGGGGGTGAGCAGGGGGCAGGGAGCGATTCTGCGGGTAGGGCGGGAGGCAAGGGTGGGAAGAGGGTAGCGGATGCTCATAGATTGAGGATCGGGTCGTGGAACATAGGCACTCTGACGTGTAAGTCCATTGAGTTGGCGAAGATTCTCCAGAAGAGGAGGGTTAACATAGCCTGTGTTCAGGAGACTAGGTGGAAAGGGTCGAAGGCGAGGAATGCAGACGGGTTTAAGGTGTGGTATTTTGGGTCTTGAGGGGTAAGAATGGAGTGGGCATCTTGGTGGATAGGGACCTAAGGGAGTCCGTGGTTGAGGTTAGGCGAGTGAATGATAGGTTAATGTCTATTAAGTTGGTTATTGAGGGTTGCATCCTCAACGTCATCAGCATTTACGCGCCGCAGGCGGGCTTAGATGAGGAGGTTAAGAGGCGCTTTTGGGAGGGCTTGGACGAGTTGGTAAGTAGTATTCCCCAATCTGAGAAGTTAGTTATTGGAAGGGACTTTAATGGTCATATTGGGGCTGATGCTGGTAGTAATGGTGAGGTGCACGGTGATGAGTAGGGGTCGAGCGACCGGGCCAGACGAAATCCAGGTGAAGTTCTGGAAATGCATGGGTAGGTCAGGAGTGGAGTGGATCTCCAGGTTGTTCAATGTGATCTTCAGGACCAAAAGGATGTCGGAGGAGTGGAGGTGAAGTACAGTGGTGCCCTTTACAAGAACAAAGGGGATGTCCGGTGTTGCAACAACTATAGGGGTATCAAATTAATAGGTCACACCATGAAGGTTTGGGAGCAGGTGGTCGAGGCGAGGGTAAGGGAGATGACATCTATATCCGTGAACCAGTTTGGTTTCATGTCGGGTCGCTCCACTACAGAAGCTATCCACCTCGTCAGGAGATTGGTGGAACAGTTCAGGGATAAGAAGAAGGACCTGCACATGGTGTTTATCGACTTGGAGAAGGCGTATGACAAGGTCCCTAAGGAGGTGCTATGGAGGTGCCTGGAGGCAAAGAGCGTGCCAGAAGCCTACATCAGAGTAATCAAGGACATGTACGATGGAGCTAAGACTAGGGTTAGGACAGTGGGTGGTGACTCAGACCATTTCCCGGTAGTTATGGGGCTCCATCAAGGATCTGCGCTTAGCCCTCTCTTGTTTGCCTTGGTGATGGATGCTCTAACCCGACAT
>MU780973.1:13111-24842 GCA_026770625.1 Nicotiana glauca
CATTCACATATAAATTATCACCATAATAAATTGAGCAAATACCATTGCCTATATTTATGTGAAAACCACGTTTATCTAACATAGAAGCTGAAATTATGTTCGAAACAAATTTAGGAACGTAATAACAATCATCCAACATAAGTACTTTTCCCATAGGCATTATTAAAGAAATTGACCCTACAACTATGGGCGCAACTTTTTCACCGTTTCCAACTTGTAGATTAACTTCTCCTTTATTTAGCCTCCTACTTATCTTGAACCCTCACTGCCAGTATCTAATACCCACAATGAAGAATTAATAGTAGCTAAAGAAACCTTGAAAACCTTTTGCATTAATGTCTTACATTGTTTCTTGTCCTTAGAGTTGCAAGATACTCCTTGCAGTTTCTCTTCCAATGCCCTTTCTTCTTACAGTGAAAACATTCAACATCATATACTAGCTGCAAGATCAAATCTTCAGAAAGCTCTTTACTAAGCTTGTACCCTAACTTCTCATGTTCTTCGGTAAGAACAGTCATTTGATTGACAAGGGGTCCAACTGGAGAGTTTTCAATGTCCAACTGTGTATCAACCATCTTCTTAAGATGTTCAATTATTGCAGTTGGATCCATATTCTGATGTTTCCTCTGGAGTTCAGAACTCATAGAAGCGAGAATGATGTGCTTAATAGCAAGGCATTCTTCCAAGTATTTCTGATAAACCTTGGTGCCTTCCAGGTATTCATGCAATACCAAATTCAAAATCAAAAAACAAAATTAGCACAAAGTAATAAAAGAGATTTAACGAATATTGGTTAATTAAGATTTCAGCAATCATAAAAACATATCTTACTAATGATATGGACAAACTTAAAAGATCATAAAAGAGAATCCAAGATAAGAGTTCTCTAAGTTAGGCAATGATCAATCCATGAACAAAGATTTCTGTAGAAAATTAGGAGAGTCTAATTGGAAAATTGTCTGCTTTCTTCCTTGATTTTCATTGTACAAGCACCTCATATATATAGTTATTCCTTGCTAATATAAAGACTGACCAATGAAATATTGTACACTTTTCAGAATATTTTACTAGACTAATCATAACAAATAACTAATTATCATTATTTCTCATGTGAATATATACTATTTTACTAGACTAATCATAACAAATAGTAACTAACTATTATCCCCATACATGTGAATACTTCTATCCGTGTGAGAAGCTTTCAGAATTGTGAAGGTCTTTATTATTTTCAACGAACGGTCAGGATTTAATCCATCATGAATGTGTTTGTTGCTTGAAATGGTGACACATGTCTCATTCTTTCTTTTGAGATCAGATTGAAGACCATTTGTTTTGTCCGTAAAATATTCTCAACATTTCATTTCTTCATCATCTGCTTTCCTCTTGTTCTCTTCTTCTTCACTTTCCAAAACAGATTTAGAACTAGAATCAAGAGATCGATTCCCAACATTCCCCCTCAAGTTGGAGGGGAACGAAAAGAGACCCAACTTGCCAAGGATGGATCGATGTGAAGGCCCAGAAAGGGGTTTGGTAAACAAATCAGCAAGTTGTGATTTTGAAGGCAAAAATAAAAGAGAGATGAGTCCAGATAGAAATTGTTGTCTCAAAAAGTGACAGTCAAGGTCCATAATATGTTTCGTCCGTTCGTGTAAAATGGGGTTCCGTGCAATATGTATGGCTCCCTAACTATCAGAGAAAATAGGAACCGGAATTGGTGGTGATACGGATAGATCTGTAAGCAGAGGAGTTAGCCAAATAAGCTCAGCCACTAAACGTCGCATGGAACGCTACTCAGCCCCGGTGGAGGAAAGGGAAATAGAAGCTTGCTTTTTGGATTTCCAAGAAATCGGAGATCCCCCTAAGCTGATGAAGAACCCACTGATAGACCGGCAAGTATCGCAGCAGGAGGCCCAATCGGCGTCGCAAAAAGCCAGCAGAGAAAGAGATGGCCTTGAATTCAAAAACAACCCATGTCCTGGATTAGCACGAAGGTAACGAAGAACTCCAAGAGCTGCTATGAAGTGATCAAGACAAGGCTTCTATATGTATTGACTTAGAGTCAAAACAGCAAAAGAAAGGTCAGGTCGTGTATGTGTCAAGTAATTTAATTTGGTGACAAGACGCTGATAAACTGAAGGATCAGCTAAGAGGGGACTGGAGTCAGATGTGAGTGTGAAAGAAGGATCAATAGGAGAAGACACCATGGAAAGATGGGAGCAATCAAACTCGGATAGTAAGTCATCTGTAAATTTTTGCTGAGTAATAATAAAACCAGTTTGTTCTCGTAAGATTTCCATGCCTAAAAAGTAGTGTATTAATCCAAGATCTTAATTTTGAATTCTGAATGAAGAAATGCTTTGAGGTATGTCAATTCAGTAGGATGATTTCCAGTAATTAAGATATCATCAACGTAAACTGCAACAATACAAATGAAATCCCCTGTCTTTTTAAAAAATAAAGAATAATCATACCGAGAGCCCCTGCAAGCCTGGCATACCACTGCCTTGAGGCTTGTTTGAGGCCATAAAGCGATTTTTGTAACTTGCAAACATGATGGGAAGTAGGAGGGGTCAAACCTGTAGGTAATTTCATGTATACTTCCTCCTATAGGCCGCCATGTAGAAATGCATTGTTCACATAAAATTGTGAAACATCCCACCCTTTCTTGACTGCAATAGACAATAGGCATCTGATGGTGGTCATTTGGACCACCGGAGAGAAAGTTTTAGTGTAGTCAATGCCCTCTCTTTGAATGTCTCCTCTAATAACTAGACGATCCTTTAGCCTTTCGATACTACCATCAGCATGTTTTTTGACCTTCTAAACCCATTTACAGGTCAAAGCTTTCTTCCCAGGTGGAAGAGGCACAACCTTCCATGTTTGATTTGCCTCTAAGGCAGCCATTTATGTGTCCATAACTTGCTTCAAAACTGAATGAGAACAAGCTTGGGATTAGCTTGTAGGTTCAATGATAGGATAAATAGAGTGAAAGAGATGTTGGTTATGTGGAGATGGGGCAGTGAAAGAAATAGTGTGAGGAGAGGATGGTGTGGCAAGACAAGGCCTTGTTAAATCAGTGACAAAAATATTGTTACAAATGAAATCCTTTAGATAACCATGCTGAGTGCCTAGGATGGTTCTGGTAGATCTCCTTAAAGGTATGATAGAAGTAGGAGGAGAAGTGTCACTATCACACCTACTTTCGGCGCTACCGCACCCCGCGAAGGGCGTGGTAAAGGGAGTTTTTCCAATTAAAGGACAATCGAAATGGGATTCGTTTATTGAGAGATTCAGAGTCACCACTTGAGAGATTTATGGTGTCCCAAGTCACCGGTTTGAATCCCGAATCAAGGAGAGGTTTGACTATATTTAACAGTCAGTGAACTAGAAATCCGGATAAGGAATTCATTTAACCCGGAAGAAGGTGTTAAGCATTCCCGAATTCCATGGTTCTAGCACGGTCTCTTAACTGTTGTATTAGGTTTAATTATCTGATTTTATAACATGCTTAAACTATGTGCAAATTTTAACCTTTTACCGCTTTTAATATTATTATTATTTTATAAGAATTGCAGCGTCGTGAAAATACATCTAAAACCACGTCACATCAATGTACCCGTGGTTATTGACATATTTCAACTCCGTTGGGACTTAGATTTGGGTCACATAAATGTGCACCCGAGTTTAAGAAAGTGAATTTATTAATACGCGCCTATAGAGTCTAACGCGTTATTTTTTTTAGAATGCCGTAAAATTTTCTGAGACGGCATGTCCCGAAGTCCATACAATTATTATATCCAATTATCGAGGGCCCCGCAGCTTGTGCGTTTTATTTGGCGAGGTTCTTCTCATTTATTTTAAGGATCTTCTTATAGTGACTATGTTTTCTATTTTCTCGTTTGTCTCTAAAAATGAAAGAAGAAAAGATCCTACTTTATTTACATACTTACAAGTTATTATAGTTAAGTTTCGAACATGATTCGTTAAATCTAAAAAAATACAATACGGGCAGTCCGTTTGACAATTATAGGCCCAGGTCTAACGTATAAAGGGTAAAGCTGGACCTGGGCCATCCTTATTCAAATTGGGCCTAACTAATGGTTTCTTCACATGTTCATAATTTTCCACTAAAAGATAACATGGTGTTCTTTTTGTTAAGAGACTTCTACAAATTTTAAAATGGCATCCTATTTGAATGGAAGAACTTGGAAATCCGATTTTAATCATAAGCCATTTGCATGCTGAAATTGATCAACAGTATTTAGCTGAACAACATTCCTATAAGTTTCCAAAATATGCTATTTGTTTAATGAAGTAATTATTGGGTACCTAACATGCTTCTTGATAAACAATAATGAATTAAGAGAACATAGCTAATACAACATCAGTCCCTCTTAACTTAAGCGTACATGGAGCATTTGTTAACTAAACTACTACCAAATGTTCAGTTATACATAACCAAACGCCTATATGATTCTAGTAAAGGCTACTAACTAATATATGTACAACTAAGAATTAGAATACAACTTAAAATAAATACTAGAGCTTCATCTCTTCATTTATATTTCATGCTTCAATTGTCAGCTTACAAGAAATGTGTACCTGATATTTGGAAAATGGCAAAGAGGAAGAGGAATATCAGTAGTGCAAGAGTAACACAAACACAGCAACACAGATTCAGCAACCAGCAGAACCACTAGCAAACGATAGCAGAAATCCCAGGAAAAGATTTAAAACCAACCAGGAAACCCCAGGGACTTTCAAATCAACAGAAAACCAATACACTCAATTATATTTCTCTCTTCAGCTATGATTTTTCAATCTGAAGAAATTCAAACTTGAATTATCCTCTTATCTCTCCATGTATATCTATGTATTTTCAGTGTCTCTGTATGTATATTCTGTCTTTTTCTCTTTTTTTTCCCTCTGAATGTCTGTTCTCTTCTTTTATCAATTTCAGACCTCTTTTTATCCTGATTTTCAAGCACCCTCAGTGGCTATTTAGTTAGTGTCCTTCCTGTTATTATCCAACTTTTCATTTTTAATTCACCACTTAAACTTAATGCTGTTATAGCAGTGCCCCATTATCTTTGTTAGTAGCCCCTAGTTGAACCCCTACTTCTGTTAACTACCCCCTAAAAATTCCTTGTTAATATTATCCTAATCAGCTATAACCAAATCCTAGTTAAGAAATCTAACCACTAATTAACCAAGGCTGAAGTTAACTTAAGTTCAATTCATATCAGACAAATATTCAAGGATTCATCATATTCAGATCATAGTTTAAATTCGAATTCTGACTCAAATCCTTAACTATTGAAATCCTGATTCCAAACTATTATTATCAATTCAAACAAACAAAACATAATCATTGAGAGATAATCAAACTCTCAGAAAATGAAGACGATCCAATTCAAGCAGTCGTGGCACCAAACAAAAGGCATTGATAATGTGAGCAAAACTGAATATCAAATAGACGTTCAAGCAATTATTAGGCTTAAAACACAAAATTTACACAGAAAGAAACAAAACAGATAACCTACTAGGAGAAAATATGCCCTATGGTCATGCTATTCTATCAATCAAACCTGAAGAACTAATTGACGACATGTATTATATCGACTATTCAAGCCATATTGTACAACAATTATTAACAACAATCAGAAAAATACCACAGGTGATTCAAATGGCATTTGATAGAAACATTCAGTTATAATAATACCTAACTAATCGACGAAACTTATTGAATCGATTACACAACCTATTATATACTACCCAACGAAACAGAAACAATTCGACCAAACAAAAAGTTCATTTGAAGATGGACAGAACAAATTAAAAGACAAAAATCGAAAATTTGAATAAGCTAAACTAAACGTGTAATCAGACATTAACAAAATATATGCAGAACAAAAGGAAAGGAAAAGAAAAATTACTTCCAAAGCTTAAACTGGACGGACCCGGGATCAAACTCATACTTCGACCATTTTGAGGTTGAAAGGACCGTAGTCGAAGTGTTCTCAACCAAAAATACTCCGATTAAGGCCTATTAAACCCCAAATCTCTAATTAATTGGACAAATTTTTAACATTTGGTTTTCTAGGGTTCTTGAGGGTGTGATTTGAAATTCGAACAGTTCGGGTTAGATTCGAACCAAACCAATGATGGTTTGGTGATTAGGAAGGTCAGAGTGTGACAGGGTGTGAGTTTGGGCTTGGTTGGAGTGGGTTCAAATTTTGCTCGAATCTTCAAACGAAGATTCGAGACGATGGGGGATGATTCGAGCTAAACAATTCAAGGATTTGTGGAGAGGGTGGCTAGAAGGTTCAGGGGTGTTATTTGGGTGGCCGGCGGCGTTGTTGCCGCCAGGTTTCAGGCGATGGAGAAGGAGGGCGGCGCTAGGGTTTGGGAGGGGTCGTCTCTGATAGAGACGATGGAGAGACAAGGAGGGTTTGGCCAGGGGGTGAGGTGTTTATTGGGAATATATAGTAGGGGGATGATTTAATCCTGGCCGTTTGATCAAACGAGATCAACGGCCTAGATCAACTAATTTAATGAGAACGACGTCGTTTGGGTAAGTAGGGGGTCGGTTTGAATCGAGTAACGGGTACGGGTTATAAGATGGGTTAATGGGTGTATTTAGAACCGTTGGATCATGATTAATGGACGGCAGAGATCCCCTGGCCATGGAACGACGTCGTTTTTGACGTCTGGTTAATTGGACCGGTTTAAGAAGGTGTTTTTGGGCCTGATTTTTAATTTAAGCTTTTGGCCCAATTCGATTTTTCAACTCTTTATTTCAAATTTTCCTTTTCTTTTATTTTCTTTCTTTATTCCTAATTTCAAAAATTTTAAAAATAAATTGTAAAACTGAAATTAACTAAAAATACTAATTAATTCCTAATAATAATTATCACAAAAATTTAAACAATTAAAGATCAAATCACACAATTTGATATTAAATTCTAAAATATGCAAATTTCATATTTTTGTGATTTTTCATTTTTGTAAAGCACACCTAATTACTGTTAATTGTAAATTAAATCCTAAGGATGCAAATGCAACATATTTTTATATTTTCGTTAATTTAAACATACAAACGTGGACAGACAAATGCAAACAATAAAAGGAAAATAACACAAAATTCACGACAATTGCAAACGACACAAAACTATATTATTTTGAATTTTTGGGAGTAATTCTTATATAGGGCAAAAATCACGTGCTCACAGCTGCCCCTCTTTGTCCGAAAGCACGAAGAGTTTTCGTGCAAAGATAAAGTGAGCAGATATTAGCGATTTTTGCCTGTTCGAGTACTCCGTGTGAAGCATTTTTTGAAAGATTTAACCGAACCTTTGCTTCAAATGTTTTCTATATATCCCTGGCTAAAAGGGAATCAGGTTAATGTAGTTCGGGAAGTTTTTGTAGGTGTGACTACAATGAAGCTGTGATCTTGCTGTTACTGTTGTTGTTGTTGCTGCTACTGCTTACTGACCTCCTTATTACACCAGGCTAAAACGAAAAATAAGAAGCTACACTAAACTAGTTTATGAATTACAAAACCTTTGTCTAAATTTTCAGGCTTGTTCTTATCGCCTTGTTTTCTTGTCGGCTTGCTTCATCTGATGTTTCTTTATTTCTGTCTTGACATTGTCGGCCTTTCTTGATTGCCGAACTTGAACTTATGCTGTGGATATTGCTGTAATCCTCCGCTTTACTGACTTCAACTTGAAATGTATTCCTCTGTTATACGGGCGGGCTCCCGACTTCAACCTTCAAACTCGAAAAGTAACACCTTCGTTCTACGGGCGGGTTCCCGAATGCAATAACTTAAAAGTAACACCTCCGTTCTACGGGCGGGCTCCAGACTGCAACAACTTAACAGTAACACCTCCGTTTTACGGGCGGGCTCCCGAATTCTTCAACTGAAAAGTAACACCTCCGTTCTACGGGTGGGCTCCCGATTTCTTCAACTCAAAAGTAACACCTCCGTTCTATGGGCGGGCTCCCCATTTATTCAACTGAAAAGTAACACCTCCGTTCTACGGGCGGGCTCCCAATTTCTTCAACAGAAAAGTAACACCTCCGTTCTACGGGCGGGCTCCCGATTTTTTCAACTGAAAAAGTAACACCTCCGTTCTACGGGCGGGCTCCCGAATTCTTCAACTGAAAAGTAACACCTCCGTTCTACGGGCGGGCTCCCGAATTCTTCAACTGAAAAGTAACACCTCCGTTCTACGGGCGGGCTCCTGATTTCTTCAACTGAAAAATAACACCTCCGTTCGACGGGCGGGCTCCCGATTTCTTCAACTGAAAAAGTAACACCTCCGTTCTATGGGCGGGCTCCCGAATTCTTCAACTGAAAAGTAACACCTCCGTTCTAAGGGCGGGCTCCCGATTTCTTCAACTGAAAAGTAACACCTCCGTTCTATGGGCGGGCTCCCAATTTCTTCAACTGAAAAAGTAACACCTCCGTTCTACGGGTGGGCTCCCGATTTCTTCAACTGAAAAGTAACACCTCCGTTCTACAGGCGGGCTCCCGATTTCTTCAACTGAAAAAGTAACACCTCCATTCTACGGGCGGGCTCTCGAATTCTTCAACTGAAAAGTAACACCTCCGTTCTACGGGCGGGTTCCCGATTTCTTCAACTGAAAAGTAACACCTCCGTTCTACGGGCGGGCTCCCGATTTCTTCAACTAAAAAAGTAACACCTCTGTTCTACGGGCGGGCTCCCGAATTCTTCAACTGAAAAGTAACACCTCCATTCTACGGGCGGGCTCCCTAATTCTTCAACTGAAAAGTAACACCTCCGTTCTACGGGCGGGCTCCCGATTGCAACCTTCAAACTTGAAAAGTAACACCTCCGTTCTACGGGTGGGCTCCCGAATTCTTCAACTGAAAAGTAACACTTGAATTGATTTCCTCGCTCACTCGAGAAAATTTTCAACAATGGCAAAAAAATTTCTACCCCAGTTTTGGTGATCTTCTTTGTGGCATGCCTTTCTGCCTCAAATAACATTTCCATTTCCTGCTTCAAAACAAAGAAAATTTGTTAGTTCAAAACATGGTGAGTGGTCGTGTCACTCCTGCTGTGGATGGTTTTTCCTTTTCCTTTTTCCTGCTCTGTGTTTCCAAAACTTGTTGGGGAATGATATTATTTGCTGAGGATGATATTTCCTTTTCTTCCCTTTCCCCTTTGTGGTGTCCAACTCACTTGGAGCTCGGTTGAAAATCTGTCGGGGATGCTCCTGCATCCAGATGATCTGCATGGGATCCTCTTGGAATTTGGTCCACAATTTTCTCAACTTGTTATTTTTCTGATTTAAACCAATTTACCACTTGGTCTTGCAACAAACTTCTTTTTATTTCATCGCCTTATCGTTGGCCTGTCTTATTCACATTTTGCTTTGCATCATTTTGGCGACTGGTAGTAAGCTCTGAAAAATCCTTCTTAAAAACAAACTGCTGGAGAAAAAGTCTTTAAATGAAGAAAAAAAACAATGAATTCAAAAATATAGAAAAGAAGAAATCTTTCTGAACAAATGTTTGGAGAAAAAAAAGAAAAAGGACTTATCTGAACGGTATAATCGATTCCAACGATCATGTCGTGCATTCCGGATTAATCAACCTAGTCTATTTGTATCAAATAGTCTTTCTGACGTCCTCATTTTGCTGGGGATAAACAAGTACCCAATTTTTGCCGAATGCGGATTTTTTCCGCCACTCCTATCTTGTCGCCTCATAGTGCCCTTCGAGGGGTTTCCACTAATAAGACTCTCTCATTTCCCTCAACTCCCGTCGCATCATGGTGCCCGTGAAGGTTTTCACCATAAAACTCTCTCATTTTATTTTTCTTTCTCCGTTGGGGATTGGAGTGTTATCGATAAGATTCTCTCCATAGGGGATTCTTTTGGCTATCAATTCCTTCAGCTCATGATCCTCATTCACTCGGGGATCAGTGTGTTACTCTCGGCTTACATTTGCCTGGCTTGGCACCTCGCGGATGTTGATCGGAAGGTCTTTTTTTGGACATCAACAGGGTTTTTGTGTGGGGATAAAAGGAAAGGATTTCAAAAATAACTTTGACGAATAAAACATTACAACTCTTGGAATCAAACTTTTTCCCATTATTTTTAAAACATAACTTCTGCCCCAGTTTTCTTGCTTGGGGATTTTTTATTTTTATTAAACTTTGACCGAGCCGTAAGGCGCCTACGTATCCTCTTTGAGGAATCAGGTCGAACGTAGTTCACTTGATTCCTTTGTTTTACTTGTGACTTTGTTTTTGTTATTATTTTTTTTCAATATATATAGTTTTTTTTTTATTTTCATCAATGATTCCAAGAGAGGGGTATGAAAGAATAATTAAGGCTCAAAAGGGAAGCAAAGGTTAAAGTGTTCGGATAGTAGAAAGACTGCCTCCGTCATTTCATTCTCCAATAAATGCCAAATACAAACAAACAAAACAACTAATATTTTTAAATCAAAGAAATTACACATAATGTCTCCTGACTGCATCAGAATTGATAGCCATGTCGATGCATCTCCCCTCGACAACTGTCAGTCACAGAGCGCCATTGGATAATACCCTGGTCACAATGAACGGTCCATGCCAGTTTGAGGCAAACTTGCCCTTTGCATCGGCCTGATGTGGCAAGATTCGTTTCAGCACCAGCTGTCCCACTTCAAATTTCCTAGGACGCACTTTCTTATTGTATGCTTTTTCCATTCTCTTTTGATATAATTGGCCATGACATACTGCTGCCAATCTCTTTTCATCAATTAAGCTCAATTGGTCCAATCGGCCTTTGATCCATTCATCATCATCAATTCCGGCCTCAGCGACTATTCGAAGGGACGGAATTTCGACCTCTGCTGGTATCACTGCTTCAGTTCCATATACCAACGAATAAGGAGTTGCACCTACTGAAGTACGAACGGTAGTGCGATAACCCAACAATGCAAATGGTAGCTTTGCATGCCATTGCCTAGACCCTTCTACCATTTTTCTCAATATCTTCTTTATGTTCTTGTTGGCCGCTTCAACCGCGCCATTCGCCTTAGCACGATACAGGGTGGAATTACGGTGTGTAATCTTGAACTGTTGACATACTTCTTTCATGAAATTGCTGTTAAGATTAGCACCATTATCAGTGATTATCACTTTTGGGATCCCAAATCTACAGATGATATGGGAATGGACAAAATCCACCACTGCCTTCTTGGTTACTGACTTGAACGTTTTAGCCTCAACCCACTTAGTGAAGTAATCGATGGTTACCAGAATGAACCTATGACCGTTGGAAGCTGCCGGCTCAATAGGTCCAATGAAATTCATGCCCCATGCAACAAATGGCCATGGAGCTGACATTGTATGCAATTCGTTTGGCGGAGAATGAATCAGATCTCCGTGTATCTGACACTGATGGCATTTCCGCACGAAACTAATACAATCACGCTCCATGGTGAGCCATTACATATCCACTAATATGTGGCCCACAAACTCCTGCATGCACCTCTACCATAATCGTCGCGGCTTGGCCATCATCTATACACCTCAGTAATCCCAAATCTGGTGTTCTTTTGTACAACATTCCTCCACTGAGGAAAAATCCATTTGCCAATCGCCGAATGGCACTCTTTTGATCTCCAGTGGCCTGCTCCGAGTATATCCCCATCCTGAGGTATTCCTTGACATCATAAAACCATGGCTCGCCATCCATTTCT
>MU780977.1:0-10850 GCA_026770625.1 Nicotiana glauca
ATACTACATTTTGTTACGCAATTTTCTAGTCTTGATTATTTATTTTCTCGACGCGAAAATTTGTTGTTACAATATATATATATATAAAAAACAAAAATAATTAAATAAAATAAAAAACTACCATATATATATATATAGTAATTGATTACTTTATTTGGATTAACAAATATAGATATCGTATAATTAAATATAATAAAAAATAAATATATATGAAAAAATAACTACCAATTTAAATTCCGTGAGAGTGGTTTCAAGTTTGAGTTTTTAAATTCTTTTAAAATAAAAAGCAAAAAGAAAATTAAGTATAAAAAAATGAAAAAAGAGAAGAAAAACTACCCATTCAAATTGGAAAGTAGTTTCAAGTTAGAGTTTTAAAATAAAAAACAAAATTAAAAAATAATGAATTACAAATTTAAATTGGGGAGTAGTTTTAAATTGGAGTTTTGAAATTAAAAAAAAATCTATTTATATATAATATACATATAAAAAACGAAAATAATAATATATATATATATATATAGATAGATATAGATAGAGTAATTGATTACTTTATTTGGGTGAGAAGAGTAGTTTCAAGTTTGAGTTTTTAAATTATTTAAAGAAAAATAAAAAAAATTTACCAATAAAAAGAAACGAAAAAATAGAAGAAAAACTACCCATTCAAATCGGGAAGTAGTTTCAAGTTGGAGTTTTAAAATAATTCTAAAATAAAAAACCGAAATTAAATAAAATAACGAATTACTAATTAAAATTGGGGAGTAGTTTCAAATTAGTGTTTTAAAATTATATAAAATAAAAAAATGAAATATATATATATATATATATATAATAGGAGAGTCAAAGAAATGTTATAATGACAAGTGTCATAATTTCTATTAACAATATAATTATACTAACTATTGGATAATATAATAAATAAAAATACCTAACGAAAAAATTATTTGATGACTATATAAGTCCCTTTAATTTAATGGAGATTTTATTTATTAAAATGTAGACAATATTTATTCTATGTATATAGAATAGGATAATCAAATAATTGTGATAATTCCAAATGTAATATCGAAAAATTAACAAAGTGACAAATTTTTTTTAATATTGACCGCGCATCGCGCGGTTACGGCTACTAGTAGAAATAATAACAATGTAAAATCTTTGAGAAAGAGAGCGAGAGAGCACTAACCACGATCCGACGATCAGGGAAGCTGCTATGCAATGGAGTTGAAGCTTAACCACCTAGGGATTCAGAACGTTTATAGTGTGACATAATGGGTACAATTTTTAATTGAACAATCTTGAGTTTTATACTCAAACGGCCCCATAAGGTTGAGAATATGTCTATTTTCATAGCCATCCTGTTATTTTTTAGCACATATGGCCCAGTAACTTTGCAAAAATTAAATTGTTATTGATACAACTAATATAAAACATTCTAAATAGGCCATAGAGGTTAAAACTAATACTAATATTACGTGTTTTTCACGTAATCAGTGTAAAAAGGGATACTGAGAAAGGGATTTTTCCCCAATTTTATTTTTTCGCTCTAATTTTATACTAGAAATAAAAACAGAAAAATCTAGATAAGAGAATTACTTCGAATTTGAAAGAAAGGGAATTATTAAAAAATAAATCGTGATGGGAGGAAAATGAAATTAAGCAAGAAGAACTTAACCATTATAACTACTTAGCTGGATATATGAAAAACTAGATGTGTGTTGTAGCACGGGCCCAATATTATACTAAAACAAACTCGTACAACATAGCTGAGTACACTTACATTTCTTTAGCGAATGTACACGGATATTCGATAAGCTGAAACTTACTAAGTATGTATTTTTGTAGTGCATCGTCTTTCTAAGTAAGAGCGATCTATATCCTATAACCAGGTTTCAGGCTAGTAAAATGTTACCTAAGTCCCGGTTTCAAATACAACAACACATAGGAGGAGATTTAATCTCGCTTACAAAGCCTTTATACTCTTCATTAAGGAACCATACTTTACATGATGTCCGAAAGTCGACAGGATATCTACGACATGATGTTTAGTTGTTTTGTACTTTTTATATATGACGGAGCCTTTATCTGCATAACAGACTTATTTACATGTCAATATGTGATCATCAATGTTGAAGGTCAACAAAGCTATGTTTTTGCACCTCGCTTGCTTGTCGTAATCGATACAAATATTAGAACCTGTTGCATGACCTAACCAAGGCAGAAAATAATTCAGTACAAATTTACAGAAAGTTAAAATGAAAAATATGCGATGTGAAACTAAAAGTATGTAAGAAACAATATAGTATATAAATTACATATTTGACTTGTTAGCAATAGTCGAGATCTTACTTTCAGCTTACAAATTAATATGCAAATTCATTCAACAACCTCTAAACTCTCCTCAGCTTCTAGATAAAGAGAGATGAGGCTTATAGTTAAGTGAATAACCAACGCAACTAGGCAAATAAATAAAGTCAACTATTAATGTTGGATGAAGCTCATTAAAAGACACTCGAAAAATATTGTACAGTCAAGGAAAAATGGCAGTAGCTAAGAGCCTAAAATAATAGACAGGCTTAAAATAAAAGCCAAGGAGAAGTGCTCCTTAGACTTGTAAGTCAACCGACCACAGTGCCCTACAAATAATATTAATACTTTCCTTAGGTTGTTGCTGTAAGGTATTTTCCCTACATGTATGTGGCCCAATAGGTTAAGGCCCATAATTAATATTTAATTAATGAGCAAATCTCATCTGTCCGATTGGTTACTTGATGGACGTACCAGATTAAGTAAGAATCTCTATAAATTGGTCCTCTCCCAACTCATTAGGGTTACTGCTTTTTCCTCTCTTCCATCCTTAAAGTCGGCGGTAACGAAAGTTAGGACAAGGGGCGAGAAACCAATTACCGATTAACGCTTCCGCTTAAAGATGATGGCCCACGATTCAGGTATATTTTCTATACGATTACATGTAAGATTATCATGTTCAAGATCCTGGTAAAATTATAGTTTATGCTTACATGTGGTATCACGAGCCAGGTTGTTTGAACTAATAATCTTCATTATGAAATCGATTCAGTAACAGTATGTAAACCCCACATATTAATTGTAATTTGATTTTTATACTGTCAAACAATTAATGTATGTGTTTAAAGTTATATAGTTTGTTAGTCACCAAAGTGACCAAACTAGATTGTTTAAAGTGCTCACATGCATAAAATATTATGATCTCTATTTTGTGTGTGCACTTATGTTATAAAGTTTGTTAGTCACCAAAGTGGCCAAACTAGTTTGTTTTATGAAAATATGCATACATAAAATTATAGTTTATCCATGAAATCAATGAAATGCCTATAATTAAAAATTAGTGGATAAATTAATTTTTACTATTGCTAGAACTTAACGATTTACCCAAAGGTGAATCAATTATTCTATGAATAGTGAATATGATGAGGTAAATTAATATTCTTGGTCAAATATATATTGTTTGTCCAAAGATGGCATATATATTTGGTTGAAAATATTTAATTACCTATTAAAGACTAAATGACATTTAAATTATGATAGTGTGTTGTAGTATTTACCCAAAGGAGTATTGCGATATGCTTAACTGTTTTGTTGAATCCATATTGATTTGTGAGCATGTATTATCTATTTTGCAGCTATTCCTTTTCATTCGCTTGCTTCGTCTGTTACTGTGTTCAATGGATTGAACTTCTCTGAATGGCGTGAACAAGTCCAGTTCCACTTAGGTGTGATGGATCTTGACTTGGCTCTGCTGAATGATAAGCCCGCTGCCATTACTGATTCGAGCAGTGCGGATGAGAAGTCTTTCCATAAAGCATGGGAACGCTCTAACAGGCTAAGCCTTATGTTTATGCGAATGAATATTGCCAACAACATTAAGAGTACTATTCCACAAACAGAAAGTGCCAGGGAATACCTGAAGTTTGTGGAAGAACGTTTTCGTTCTGCAGATAAGTCTCTCGCTGGTACACTAATGGCTGAACTCACGACCATGAAGTTTGATCGATCGTGTAGTATGCAAAATCATATCACCGAGATGACTAACATTGCAGCAAGACTTCATACCTTGGGGTTGAAAGTGGATGACTCCTTCTTGGTTCAGTTTATTCTGAACTCGTTACCTCCTGAGTATGGACCTTTTCAAATTAACTATAACACTATTAAGGATAAGTGGAATGTTAGTGAATTGTCCAGTATGCTTACTCAGGAGGAGTCAAGACTTAAGAAACAAGGGAGTCATTCAATTAACCTCATGGGTCAAGGAGCTGGTAAAGGACTTAAAGTGAAGGCCAACAAGTTCAAGAAGAAGAAAGCACCTGCTAAAGTTCAACAAGATGCTAACAAGTAACATAAGGCAGTTACATGTCGTTTCTGTAATAAGGAAGGACACTATCTGAAAGATTGCTTGAAACGTAAAGCTTGGTTCGAAAAGAAAGGTACAATTAGTGCTTTTGTATGTTTCGAATCAAATTTAGTAGAAGTTCCTAATAATACTTGGTGGCTTGATTCTGGTGCAACTGCTCATGTATCTACTACGTTGTAGGGATTCCTTACGATCCAAACTACAAATCCAAATAAGGATTTCTTGTTCATGGGAAATCGTATGAAGGCTCCAATTGAAGGCATAGGGACTTATCGTTTGATCATGGAGACTGGACGTCACCTTGATCTATTACATACTCTTTATGTACCTTAAGTTTCTAGGAATTTGATTTCTCTTTCAAGACTTGATGTTTCTGGATTTGATTTAAAGTTTGGAAATGGATGTTTCAATTTATATAAAAATGCTATTTTTTATGGTTCTGGTTTTCTTAGTGATGGTTTATATAAATTGAAACTCGATATTGGTTTTTCTGAATCCCTTCTTACTGTTCAACATAATGTTGGAATTAAACGTAGTTCACTAGATGAAAGTTCTGCTTACTTGTGGCATAGACGTTTGGGTCATATATCCAAAGAAAGGTTAGAAAGATTAGTAAAGAATGAGATTCTTCCGAATCTAAATTTTATTGATCTTACTATATGTTTGGATTGCATTAAGGGAAAGCAAACCAAGCATAGTAAGAAAGGTGCCACAAGAAGCACCCAGCTTCTTGAAATTATACACACCGATATTTGTGGACCCTTTGATGTTCCATCTTTTGGTGGAGAGAAATATTTTATCACTTTTATCGATGATTTTTCACGTTATGGATACATCTATTTGCTGAAAGAAAAATCTCAAGCAGCAGATGCTCTCAAGGTGTTTGTTAATGAGGTTGAAAGGCAATTAGATAAAAAGGTGAAAATCATTAGGTCAGATAGAGGTGGTGAATATTATGGAAAATATAATGAGTCAGGACAATGTCCAGGTCCATTTGCAAAGTTCCTCGAGGAACGTGGCATATGTGCACAGTATACTATGCCAGGAACACCTCAACAAAATGGTGTTGCAGAAAGGCGTAATCGAACACTTATGGACATGGTTAGGAGCATGATAAGTAATTCCTCATTACCCAAATCATTGTGGATGTATGCTCTTAAAACCGCTGTATATTTATTAAACAGGGTTCCTAGTAAGGCAGTTCCAAAGACCCCTTTTGAACTGTGGACAGGAAGGAAACCTAGTTTAAGGCACCTGCATGTTTGGGGTTGCCCAGCGGAAGCTAGAGTTTATAATCCACAAGAAAAGAAATTAGATTCTCGAACAGTAAGTGGTTACTTTATTGGCTACCCAGAGAAATCTAAAGGGTATGTGTTTTACTGTCCAACCCATAGTTCCAGAATTATTGAAACCGGTAATGCAAGATTCATTGAGAATGGTAAAGTTAGTGGGAGTGTTGAAAAGCAAAGTGTGGAAATTAAAGAGGTGAGGGTCAATATTCTATTACCCAGAAATGTGCCTACTTCCACACAAATATCAAATATTGCTCCAGTTGTTGAAGAACATTTTGACAACACCGAGCAACATTTGGATGAAATACTTCATGAAGAAACTAACTCACAAATATCTGACACAAATGAACCACAAGAAATTCCATTAAGAAAATCTCAAAGATTAGAAAATCGGCTATTTTGGATGATTACGTGGTTTATTTGCAAGAGTCAGATTTTGACATTGGTCTTAATAAGGATCCGGCTTCATTTTCACAAGCCATAGAAAGTAATGAGTCTGACAAATGGATTGATGCCATGAAGGAAGAGTTAAAATCCATGGAATACAATAAAGTCTGGGATCTCGTTGAATTGCCAGAAAGTTCTAAAAGAATCGGGTGTAGATGGTCTTTAAGACCAAACGCGATTCAAATGGCAATATTGAGAGATACAAAGCCAGATTTGTTGCCAAGGGTTATACTCAGAAAGGAGGCATTGATTATAAAGAGACATTTTCATCAGTCTCAAAGAAAGACTTGTTAAGAATTATTATGGCTTTGGTGGCTCATTATGATTTAAAGTTACACCAAATGGATGTGAAAACTGCCTTTCTTAATGGAGATCTCGAGGAGGAAGTGTATATGGACCAACCAGAGGGTTTCGAAACTAAAGGAAAAAGGTCAAATGGTGTGTAAACTGAAGAAGTCAATATATGGACTTAAACAAGCCTCACGACAATGGTATGTAAAGTTTAATGATACCATAACATCTTTTGGATTTGTGGAAAATACCGTTGATCGGTGTATATACCAAAAGATCAGTGGGAGCAAGTTTATATTTTTAGTCTTATATGTTGATGATATTCTACTTGCTGCTAATGACTTAGGTATATTCCGTGAGACTAAAGATTTTCTCTCTAAGAATTTTGAAATGAAAGATATGGGTGAGGCATCCTATGTGATAGGAATAGAAATATTCCGTGATAGATCACAAGGATTATTGGGATTGTCTCAGAAAGGCTATATCGAAAGAGTTCTAGAGAGATTTAACATGAACAATTGTTCAGCAGGAATTGTTCCAATCCAAAAAGGGGACAAATTTAGTCTCATGCAATGTCCTAAGAATGATGTAGAGCGAAAAGAAATGGAATCAATTCCTTACTCTTCTATTGTTGGTAGTCTGATGTATGCTGAGACTTGCACAAGACCGGATATTAGTTTTGCGGTCGGAATGCTAGGAAGATATCAGAGTAACCCAGGAATTGATCACTGGAAAGCTGCAAAGAAAGTTTTGAGGTACCTGAAAGGAACGAAGGATTACATGCTCATGTATAGGAGGTCCAAGCATTTGGAAGTTGTTGGATACTCGGATTCAGATTTCGCTGGATGTATTGACACTAGAAAATCCACGTTTGGTTATTTGTTCCAATTAGCCGAAGGAGCAATATCGTGGAAGAGTGCCAAGCAGTCTGTCATTGCTACATCCATGATGGAAGCAAAATTTGTGGCATGTTTTGAAGCCACAATTCATGCATTATGGCTGCGAAATTTTATTTCAGGACTTGGGGTTGTCGACACCATTACCAAGCTGCTGAAAATTTACTGTGATAATTCTACAGCAGTATTATTCTCCAAGAACAATAAGTACTCCAAAGGTGCCAAACATATGGAATTAAAGTACTTTACCGTCAAGGAGGAAGTTCAGAAACAAAGAGTGTCACTTGAGCATATTAGAACTGATCTCATGATTGCAGATCCGCTAACGAAAGGTTTACAGCCAAAAATATTTAAAGAACATGTACATAGAATGGGTCTTGGCTGTATTTATGATTGATGTATTTATGATATTTTGACACTCTGAGCTTATTTATATGTTTCTGATATACATTAATGATTTCCTGTTTCTCATAATGGTGTACACATTATTGTTTTGAGGTATTACAGGATAAGTCTCAATGAGACATTATTGTGGACCATAATATTTTATAGCGTATGAACCTGATATGATAAATTACTAATGTTGTAGTATATGGAAGGGAGTATGTAGACAAATTATGTATAACCGCCATAACTCATATTTACTAGTTTATTGTATTATGGTATTTATGATGGACATTATAGAAGTGATTTTTTTATGCGCAACTAATGTTCCTATATTAAATATTAATATTATGTGATTATTGGGCCAAGTGGAAGAATGTAAGTTATTTTCCTACATGTATGTGGCCCAATAGGTTAAGGCCCATAATTAATATTTAATTAATGAGCAAATCTCATCCGTCCGATTGGTTACTTGATGGACGTACCAGATTAAGTGAGAATCTCTATAAATTGGTCATCTCCCCACCCATTAGGGTTACTGCTTTTTCCTCTCTTCCATCATTAAAATCGGCGGTAACGAAAGCTAGGGCAAGAGGCAAGAAACCAATTACCGATTAACGCTTCCGCTTAAAGATGATGGCTCATGATTCAGGTATATTTTCTATACGATTACATGTAAGATTATCATGTTCAAGATCCTGGTAAAATTATAGTTTATGCTTACAGTTGCTATCCACATTTTACCTCAGATTAGAGAGGACACAAATCTTGAAGTCAAGCATAAAGTTTTCTTTTCAGGTATTAAGAATTCCAAGAAACTTCTCAACATTATTAATTGGAAAATATAAACTAAATTCTTATCAAATCATGATTTGGTAACCTCAAGTTTCATGACAAAAGTTCTTCTACACTCAAATACCAAAATGCCTGGTGTGAGCACGTAATTTTTGCCTTATATAAAATACTCCTACAAAATCAAAGACAAATAGAATTTTTCTTAATTATTTACCATTTTTAGGAATCTTTATAAATTTTATTTAATTGTTTACATTTTTCTTACATGTTTAACTTTTATTTAAATCATAAAAATACCAAAAATATCACTTTACACTTTTTAGGATTAGTTAGTAATTACTTGTTTTAAAAAAAAAATTAAAAATTACAAAAAATGCTTTATTTTTACACTTTTTCCTTTATTGATTTTTCTCTTTTAATTTAGGATTAAGTAGCTTTTATAATTTTTACAATTAGTTTAATTTTACAATTTAGATAGTTTAGGATTTTTAATCAAAGAAAAGAAAAGAAAAGAGAATAAGGATTAAATTGCAATGAGGTTTTATATTAAGTAATTGGTTTTTTTTTAAGCTAAAATCAGTCTTAAAAACTACCCAAACCCATCCAGATCACCCAGGCCCAAAAATTAACCCGACCCGCTAAGCCCAATCCCCTCATTAAAATCCCTAAAATCTAGAACCTTCCCAAGGAGGGAACACGCCAAAAATTGAAGACCCTTCCTTGAGCTAGGGACACGCAAAAAGCGTGATTCTTTCCTGTCTTCAAAAATACGCCCCTTTTGAAATAAAAAGAGAAGAGAACAACAAGAAGGAGATCCCTTCCCTCTGGACATCGAGAAAAAACCCTCCTCAAGGACAAAACCAAGACGGATCCCTGCATTTTCCCCTTTAAGGAGAATCGTCAATCTCTGCATTTTAGAAGAAAAACCCCATGAATTTCAGCATTTTTCTCATAGAATACACAGTCATTATTCCCGTGTTCTCACAAATTTGGACTGAGAAGGTCTGAATTTCGGATTTGAGAGTAAAAGGAAAAGGTTTAAAAACTAGTTTTTAGTTTCTGTTCGATTGTTGCATGTTTCCTGGGATTTTAGAAGTTGATTGAGCTATTTGGAGCGTTGGTTCTGTTGATTCTGCTAGCAGTAGATGAGCTCCATCGCTACCATTTTTCAGCCTTTATTTGGATTTTCCTTATTACTTGGCTTGCTTAAGAGGTAAGTTCAAAGGAACCCCCCTGTATTTTGTTATATTTTGTGAAGAATGAATCCGTGTCTCCTATTAGAAATCATGTTTAAATGTTGATTCTGTTCGAATTTTATAATAGGTTTGTTTCTTCTGGACCTCTCTATAGTGCTTTTATTTTTGCTTGAGAATGTCGTGAATTAGTTCAGGTGTTTTGTTGTTTGGACTTTGTTTGCTGTTAGTTTGAGCATTTCACTGAAGATTTTAAAAAATAAAAAATAAAAAAAATTCATCTTGTACCTGCTTAGTTTGTAAGAGGCGTTGAAATCCAAAACAATGAGGCTATGCGATGTAGAAATTAAGTCATTCTTTACTCTTTGGTTTGGTTAATGTCTTAGTTCACTTCCTCTTTACCAGTTTTTCTACAGAATTTAAAGCCTTCTTAATTGTTTAGATTCACTTTATTCTATTAAATTATTTTCCTCCTCCTGTTATTAATGCATCGTTTGCTTCTTTTCCTCAATAAGTTTTCGTGTTCAGTTCATAGTTTCTTCATAGTGCCACTAATGAAAATGATCCTATATTCTCTTTGTTTCTGCGAGTGAAGGTTCTAAATATAAGTAAATGGTGTTTGAGTTTTCTTTTCTCAGGCAATGATTATACAAAACTTGGAGTGGTGCAATACCATTTTCTCCTCGTGGAGAACATATTTTGTTAACGACATTCAAAGTTGTAGAGAAAATTAGAGGTTATTAATAAAGTGAAGTGGGCGTTGGCTAATTCACTAAAAGAAACTGTTTTGACATTTTGAATATTAGTTTGTACAAAGTCTTGTAATTTTTGGCGTGAACATTGAAGTGGCAGTGGGCAAGAAATGGTCAAAAGGAATTAGGAGAACTACTGGTTGTGTATTGTTTTCTTTTTCCTATGTGTTTTTATGATTGGCTTATTTGCTTATCCTTCGGATGACTTTGACGCTACTGGTATTTTATTTGTCTATGTTGAATAAATTAACTAAAACCCTGATCTTGCTCTTGTCTTTATTTTAGTTTTCTGTCATTTCCTTTTGGTTACTTTGAGGTGCGCCGCACCAAATAAAACCTCAAATGCGTGGCCCTTGTTTTAATTAGCTTTAACTCAACCTTAGAATTCGAGGCGTGCCATTAGCAAATTTTCA
>MU780977.1:26615-78880 GCA_026770625.1 Nicotiana glauca
TCTTAGTCTGATGAACCTTTCTCCTAAGATAACAAAATAGACCTAGAGTCAAAATCTTAGT
Source organism: Nicotiana glauca (assembly GCA_026770625.1). NCBI lineage: Eukaryota > Viridiplantae > Streptophyta > Magnoliopsida > Solanales > Solanaceae > Nicotiana > Nicotiana glauca. The sequence continues at coordinate 26,677 of MU780977.1, forward strand.
CTGATGAACCTTTTTCCTAAGATAACAAAAGACCTAGTCTGATGAATCTTCTCCTAGAGTCAAAATCTTAGTCTAACGAACCTTTCACCTAAGATAACAAAAGACCTAGTCTGATGAATCTTCTCATAGAGTCAAAACCTTAGTCTGATGAATCTTCTCCTAAGGTCGACATCTTAGTTTGACGAACCTTTCTCCTAAGATAACCAAAACTGGCCCTAGTCTAATGAATCTTCTCCTAGAGTCAAAACCTTAGTCTAATGAATCTTTCTCCTAAGACAGCAAAACACCCTAGTCTGAGGAACCGCCTCCTAGGATCAACATCTTAGTCTGATGGATCTTTCTCCCAAGATAGCAAAACACCCTAGTCTGAGGAACCGTCTCCTGGGATCAGCATCTTAGTCCGATGAATCTTTCTCCTAAGATAGCAAAATGGACCTAGTCTGATGACCCTTCTCATAGGATCCCAACCTTAGTCTGATGAGTTTTTCTCCTAGGATCAAAATCTTAGTCTGATAAATCTTTCTCCTAAGATAACAAAGTGGACCTAGTCTGAGGAAACTTTCTCTTAAGATAACAAGAATTTAAATCTTAGTCTGATGAATCTTTCTCTTAAGATAGAAAACCTAGTCTGATGAATTTTCTCTGAGGATAAAAATCTTAGTCAAATAGTTTTACTCACAAATGACGTCCATGCCAAATCAAGTCTTTAGTTCTACTCTCACTATTGTATCAATAGCTTAGGTAACAACTCACAAGTCTGCCCAGCCACCAAACTGGGGCAGAAAATTTTCTTTGTTCGTTCATCTTGTTGCAATCAGGAGCCCACCTGGAGAACAAAGGGAATACTTTTCAAGTTTCAGCACTCAGGAGCCCACCTGGAGAACAAGGGAATACTTTTCAAGCACCGCCGTCAGGAGCCCACCTAGAGAACAATGGAATACTTTTCAAGCATCGCCCTCAGGAGCCCACCTGGAGAACAAGGGAATACTTTTCAGCGTCACAGTCAGGAGCCCACCTGGAGAACACGGAAATACTTTTCAAGCGTCAGCAACTGGGAGCCCGCCTGGAGAATAGAGGCACATATTTCAAATTGCAGCAATCAAGCATCATGCGGAGGAATGGCAAAACATCTCCGATCACAATGCGAGGCAATGACGCAAGAATTCCATCGGAAGAATACAAGTTCAAGACAACACAAGAGCAAGTTTGAAGATATAGATAGGACTCTTTTGTAATTCATAGATCATAGCTTAGGCTAGCTTCTTTTTATGTTGGCACGGTGTAATAAGGAGCTCAGCAAGCAGAAACAGCAGCAACAGAAGCAACAACAGCGAAATCACAGCTTCTCGGTAGTCCCAGCTACCAAAACTTCCAGAACTACACTGACATGATTCCTTTATAGCCAAGGATATGTAGGAAACCTCTGAAGCAAGGTTCGGTCAGACTCTTTCAAAAAATGCTTCTCATGGAGTTTCAAATGGGCAAAAATCCCTCGTAATTGCTCATGTCATCTTTGCCCGAAAACCCTTCGTGTCTCCGAGCAAAGAGGCGCAGCTATGAGCACGTGATTTTTGCCTTATATGAAATACTCCTACAAAATCAAAGACAAATAGAATTTTTCTTAATTATTTACCATTTTTAGGAATTTTTATAGATTTTATTTAATTGTTTGCATTTTTCTTGCATGTTTAAGTTTTATTTAAATCATAAAAAATACCAAAAATATCACTTTACACTTTTAGGATTAGTTAGTAATTACTTGTTTTAAAAAAAAAATTGAAAATTACAAAAAATACTTCATTTTTACACTTTTTCCTTTATTGATTTTTCTCTTTTAATTTAGGATTAAGTAGCTTTTATAATTTTTACAATTAGTTTAATTTTACAATTTAGATAGTTTAGGATTTTTAATCAAAGAAAAGAGAGTAAGGATTAAATTGCAATGAGGTTTTATATTAAGTAATTGGTTTTTTTAAGCTAAAATCAGTCCTAAAAACTACCCAAACCCGTCCAAATCACCCAGGCCCCAAAATTAACCCGACCCGCTAAGCCCAATCCCCTCATTAAAATCCCTAAAATCTAGAACCTTCCCAAGAAGGGAACACGCCAAAAATTGAAGACCCTTCCTTGAGCTAGGGACACGCAAAAAGCGTGATTCTTTCCCATCTTCAAAAATCCGCCCCTTTTGAAATAAAAAGAGAAGAGAACAACAAGAAGGAGATCCCTTCCCTCTGGACAGCGAGAAAAAACCCTACTCAAGAAAAAAACCAAGACGGATCCCTGCATTTTTCCCTTTAAGGAGAATCGTCAATCTCTGCATTTTAGAAGAAAAACCCCATGAATTTCAGCATTTTTCTCATAGAATACACAGTCATTACTCCCGTGTTCTCACAAATTTGAACTGAGAAGGTCTGAATTCCGGATTTTAGAGTAAAAGGAAAAGGTTTAAAAACTAGTTTTTAGTTTCTGTTCGATTGTTGCATGTTTCCTGGGATTTTAGAAGTTGATTGAGCTATTTGGAGCGTTGGTTCTGTTGATTCTGCTAGCAGTAGATGAGCTCCATCGCTACTGTTTTTCAGCCTTTATTTGGATTTTCCTTATTATTTGGCTTGCTTAAGAGGTAAGTTCAAAGGAATCCTCCTGTATTTTGTTATATTTTGTGAAGAATGAATCCGTGTATCCTATTAGAAATCATGTTTAAATGCTGATTCTGTTCGAATTTTATAATAGGTTTGTTTCTTCTGGACCTCTCTATAGTGCTTTTATTTTTGCTTGAGAATGTCGTGAATTAGTTCAGGTGTTTTGTTGTTTGGACTTTGTTTGCTGTTAGTTTGAGCATTTCACTGAAGTATTTAAAAAATAAAAAAAATAAAAAAATTCATCTTGTACCTGCTTAGTTTGTAAGAGGCGTTGAAATCCAAAACAATGAGGCTATGCGATGTAGAAATTAAGTCATTCTTTACTCTTTGGTTGGGTTAATGCCTTAGTTCGCTTCCTCTTTACCAGTTTTTCTACAGAATTTAAAGCCTTCTTAATTATTTAGATTCACTTTATTCTATTAAATTGTTTTCCTCCTCATGTTATTAATGCATCGTTTGCTTCTTTTCCTCAATAAGTTTTCGTGTTCAGTTCATAGTTTTTTCATAGTGCCACTAATGTAAATGATCCTATATTCTCTTTGTTTCTGCGAGTGAAGGTTCTAAATATAAGTAAATGGTGTTTGAGTTTTTTTTTCTCAGGCAATGATTATACAAAACTTGGAGTGGTGCAATACCATTTTCTCCTCGTGCAGAACATATTTTGTTAACGAGAGAAAATTAAAGGTTATTAATAAAGTGAAGTGGGCGTTGGCTAATTCACTAAAAGAAACTGTTTTGACATTTTGAATATTAATTTGTACAAAGTCTTGTAATTTTTGGCGTGAACATTGAAGTGGCAGTGGGCAAGAAATGGTCAAAAGGAATTAGGGAGAACTACTGGTTGTGTATTGTTTTCTTTTTCCTATGTGTTTTTATGATTGGTTTATTTGCTTATCATTCGGATGACTTTGACGCTGCTGGTATTTTATTTGTCTATGTTGAATAAATTAACTAAAACCCTGATCTTGCTCTTGTCTTTATTTTAGTTTTCTGTCGTTTCCTTTTGGTTACTTTGAGGTGCGCCGCATCAAATATAACCTCAAATGCGTGGCCCTTGTTTTAATTAGCTTTAACTCAACCTTAGAATTCGAGGCGTGCCATTAGCAAATTTTCATGGCCCTCGCAAAGTTAATAGTGCGTAGTTGCTTTAGGCGCGTACTTTAATAAAGTTACCTTGTGCACATTTATGTGACCCAAATCTAAATCTCAACGAAGTCAAAATGTGTCAAAAACCACGGGTGCACTGGTACGACGTGGTTCGAGATGCATTTTTACGATATTGCAATTCTTATTAAAAATAAAAATAAAAGCAGTTTACTAATAAAAGGCACATAGGTTAGAACATGTTTTGAAATCAGATAAAATCAAATACAACAGTTGAGCGGCCGTGCTAGACCACGGAATCCGGAAATGCCTAACACCTTTTTCCGGATTAACAGAATTTCTTATTCGGATTTCTGGTTTGCGGACTGTTAACAGAGTCATAATTTCCTCGGTTCGGGATTCAACCGGTGACTTGGGACACCATAAATCTCTCAAGTGGTGACTCTGGATCTCATAATAAATAAATCCCATTTCGATTGTCCTTTAATTGGAAAAACTCCCTTTATTATACCCTCCCGGGGGTGTAGTAGCAGGAAAAAGGGAGGTGTGACACCTGGTGTACTACTCTTTTCTTCATATGTAAATTTGGTCTTTGTATCTAAAAATATAAAAGTGTTGCCACACAAATATCAAAAAACATTATTGAATATCTTAGCTTCTATGCTTAATTTCTAGGATCATATCCAAAATTTAATTTGAAATGGGGAGGGTTTTATGGGCATTGGCAGAAAGTTAAAATCTGCTAATAATAAACATTTTAGAAATCATAAAGAATGCTAACTTTTTCTGTTACAATAAATTTTTTGATAAAATAGCTATCTACAAACAAACCTATGAAAAAAACTATGGTAGGCTCGGGACAGTGAAGTAATATACATTGCATCAGCACGAAGCCATAATTAATAATGTTTACTTTCACACACGGAAAAAGGAATAAATTACCCTCCAAATTTGGTTAAAGACACGAAACAAAGACACTACATGATGTCTTGCTTGTAGAATGGCGATAACATGACTAAAATAACACAATTATATTAGTAAAAAAATAACAAATACGATTGAATTATTTTACCGAACTAGCATCTTAATAATGCACAAACACATTACACAGTGCTTGTATTTCTTTGCATGCCCTGTCTCTCTTTATGTGTTGTTTGAGGAATGATAATTAAAATATAACAAGAAAATAGTTAAAATAGATAGCAAGAATATGTGCAGTTGGCCATTTGGGAACATAAAGTGTTTCCTAACGTAACAGAAAGGATTAGAGGAGATATTACATATTTCTTCTTGAACTTAAAAATGTAAAAAAAGATTTTCCATTTTTATAGCATCTAAGCTTCAAAATTTACCTTAGAAACTCTCATCCTAGCATGGTTCTACAGGAATCGATATAGTGATGTCCTTGATGCCTACATAAAAAAATATGTAATAATGTGGCCTTGGGCCTTGTTGTAAGAGGACTTGGTGGCCAATTTGAAACCATCAGAATTGAGATTTGCTGGCCAAGTTATAACAAGCAAATCCAATTCCATTGGTTATAAATTGAGCCAATTCGGGCTCATTTGACGTACACCAACAAGATTTGAATTATTCATTTATTGTTTCTTCTCCTCCTCCTTTAGTAATTAAGATTATTTTGTAAGAGAGTTAAGTGTCGGAAAATATTTGTGTGAACCCTTCTTTGTAGTGATCTTGTGAGATTATTCTCTTGGGATATTTGGGATTAATTAGAGTTTTTACTCTAATTTTGTACTCTCTTTTGTACTCTTATTGTTATAGTAAAATTGCTCATATCCGCTTGTGGGCGTAGGTCACACTAATCGAACCACGTTAAATTGGTGTCCTCTTTATCTGCTTTAATTACCATTATTATCAACTGGCATTATCTTTGTTATTGTCATTATAATATTATTTGGCTAAATTCCGTACTATCCGGGTTCCCAATCCTAACAAATTAGTATTACAGTCGGATCTAATCGGGTTAGTTACAATAGCCCGAAATATAACTCTAACAAAGACCTATGTTGAAAAATTTGACCGAAGTGCAAACTTCGGGATGTGGCAATTAAAGATGGAAGTTATCTTAATTCAGGATGGCTTAGATTTGGCACTGCAAGGAAAGGATAAGAAGTCGGAAAAAATGATGGACAAGGAGTTTGCCGTCATAGACAAAAAGGCAAAAACAGGTATTATTTTAAATCTCTCAAATGAGTTTTTGCGTGAAGTTGCAGTAGAAAGCTCAGCCAAAGGTATATGGGAGAAACTAAAAACCCTATATATGAAAAGGACGGTAGAAAATAGGCTTAACCTAAAGCAAAAACTCTACACTTTTCGTATGGCTGAAGGTACCTCGATACTTACACATCTTGATACTTTTGATTCGCTTCTTATAGATTTAAGTAACATAGATGCTGAAATTAAAGATCAGGATCAAGCCATATTATTGCTTGTTTCCTTACCCCAGTCATTTAAGCATATAAGAGATAATATGTTTTATGGAAAGGATAATATCTCTTATAAAGATATCAAAATTTTGAAATCAAAAGAACAAATAGATAGAGATATTACTCGAGAAACTAGTGGGAACCAAGGGGAAGGCTTGTTTGTAAGAGGTAGATCCAATAAGAAAGATTCAAGTAGTGAAAGACCAAAATCAACGTCAAAATTCAGATACAGAAATGTCATGTGCAAATACTGCCATAAGAAAGGTCACATTATTTCTGAATGCTTTAAATTGAAAAACAAAGAAAAGCATACAGAAATGAAAAATGAGCATAAGAGTACTGACACTGCCGAAGCAAGTGTAGCCGCTGATGAGACTGAGAGAACTATTTTTTAGCAACTAATAATAGTTTTAAATCTAACAATGAGTGGATTTTAGATTCGGGTTGTTCTTATCATATGTGTCCCAATCGGAATTTGCTTACCACATATGAATTTGTTGAAGGTGGAGTTATCTTGATGGGCAACAATGCTGCCTGCAATGTTATTTGTAAAGGTACAGTCCGAATCAAAATGCACGATAGTGTGGTGAGAACTCTCACTGACATTAGACATGTTCCTGACTTGTAGAAAAATTTCATCTCTTTGGGCAGTCTAGAATCTCTTGGGTGCAAATACACAGGTGAAGGTGGAGTTTTAAAAGTTTCTCATGGTGCTCTTGTGATCATGAAAGCACGCAGATATGGTACGTTGTATACTCTATTGGGATCTAATGTTATAGGTGTTGCTGTAGTTTCAACATCAGATAAATCAAATTCTTACATCACCAAATTGTGGCATATGCGATTGGGGCATATGAGTGAAAAAAGTCTTTGCATCCTCAGCAAAAGAGGTCTCTTGTGTGGCCAAAATATCGGAAATTTGGAGTTCTGTGAACATTGTGTGATCGGGAAGCAGAAAAGAGTCAGCTTCAAATCTCCAGCAATTCATAGAACCAAAGGTACTTTGAATTACATTCATTTAGATCTTTGGGCCTTTCACGTACCCTGTCAAAAGGTGGTGCCAGGTATATGTTTACTTTTATTGATGATTATTCAAGGAAAGTTTGGGTTTATTTCCTGAAAAATAAAAGTGATGTTTTCTTAAATTTCAAACAATGAAAAGTTTTGATTGAGAAGCAAACAGGAAAATAGGTTAAGTGGCTTAGAACAGATAATGGCTTGGAATTTTGTATTGATGAATTCAATGAATTTTGCAAGAATGAAGGAATTGCTCGACACCGTACTGTGAGAATGACGCCTCAACAAAATGGTATGGAAGAAAGGATGAATAGAACTCTATTGGAAATGGCTCGTTGTATGATTTCAAATGTTGGGTTGACAAACGCTTTTTGGGCAGAAGGTATCTCTACAGCTTGTTATATTATTAACCGTGTTCCTTCTGCACCCTTAAACTTTAAGATTCCAGAGGAAATGTGATCAGGTACTCCTGCAAATTATTCTAATTTAAAGATATTTGGTTGCCATGCATACATGCATGTATATGATGGAAAATTAGAGCTAAGGGCTAAAAAGTGCATTTTCCTCGGGTATGCATCTGGGGTGAAAGGATACCGACTATGGTATCCTGATCCCATGGCATCAAAATTCATAATTAGCAGAGATGTAACCTTTGATGAATCCTCTATGTTACATTCTAGAAAAGAGTCTTCTAGTTCTTGAAATATAAATGAAGGGAAGAGTACATAGAAGCAGGTGGAGGTTGAGATTGGCAATCCTTCTAAGACAAGTTCATCAGCTTTGGAGCAAAATACAGTTGAAACTCCTAAAGTTGAGGCAGAAGCTGAAATTTCTGAAGTTGAGACTCCTGAAGTTGAACCGGAAGAAGAGAAGTATTTTACAGCCAAACATAGACCAAGAAGAGAAAGTAAAAAACCACTAAGATTTGAAGATTATGTTGTATTTGCTTTTTTAGTTGTACAGGAAACTGAAGAAATTGGAGAACCATCAAAATATTCAGAAGCAGTTTCTGGTGCTGACTCAACTAAGTGGCTGATAGCAATGAATGAAGAAATTGAGTCTCTCTACAAGAATGGTACTTGGTCTCTTGTGAAGCCGCCATCAAGAAAAAGAATTGTTGGTTGCAAATGGGTCTTTAAGAAAAATGATGGCACTCCAGGGGTTGAAGATGCAAGGTATAAGGCACGATTAGTTGCAAAGGGCTATTGTCATGTACAAGGAGTGGATTTTAATAATATTTTCTCACCTATTGTTAAACATAGATCTATTTGTGTCTTGCTTACCTTAGTTGTCAAGTATGATATGGAATTAGAACAGCTTGATGTTAAGACAACTTTCTTACATGGTGAACTTGAGGAACAAATATACATGCATCAACCCGAAGGATTTGAAAAAGGAAAAGACGATCGCTTTTGCTTGTTAAAGAAATCCTTATACAGATTAAAGCAGTCTCCAAGACAATGGTATAAAAGGTTTGATTCCTTTATGTTGGGTCATGGTTATTCATGGAGCATGTATGATAGTTGTGTTTACTTCCGGAAGTTAAATGATGGTTCATTTGTGTACCTATTATTATATGTTGATGACATGCCCATTGCTGCTAAGGATTTGATAGAAATTCACAACTTGAAAAGTGAATTTGAGATGAAAGATTTAGGAGCAGCTAATAAAATCCTTGGCATGGAGATCAAAAGAGATCGAGGAGCCAACATGTTATTCCTAACCCAGAAGAAGTACTTGGAGAAAGTCTTGGATAGGTTTGGCATGAAAGATGCTAAACCAGTGAGTAACCCTCTTGCTGAGCATTTTAAGTCATCAACTGCTCATTACCCGCAGTCAGAGGAAGAAGAGAGGTATATGGCACATGTACCTTATTCCAGTGCAGTCGGCAGTATTATGTACGTAATGGTGTCACGACCCGAATTTTCTACCCTCGAGAGTCGTGATGGCGCCTACTCGTAAAAGCTAGGCAAGCCATGACCTTAAAATCTTTAAACTCTTTTGTTTTTAATTCTTTTTTAACCAATTAAATTAACAGAAAAAACAATTAAATAACAGTGGAATTTGAAATTTAGCGGAAGTCTTAAATAAATATAAAACCGAATCATCCTGAAGACCGACACATGCCTCTAACCAGAACCTGGTGTCACAACATCACTGACTGTCTAGGATTACTACAAATAAGTGTTTGAAAGAAAAAAAAACAGAATATGTCTCGAGTACAAATGACAACAAAACATAAAAACTGATAGAAGAGACGTCGGGCCTGCGGACGCCAGCAGGGCTACCTCGGAGTCTCAGTGGACTGAAGGATGGCTCCCGATCTACTGCTGATGATCAAACACTGCTCTGGGATCTACACACAGTGCAGAGTGTAGTATCAGCACAACCGACCTCATGTGTTGGTAAGTGCCTGGCCTAACCTCGGTGAGGTAGTATCGAGGCTAGGATCAGATGCCAGATAAACCTGTGCAGTTATATATATACACAATGGAAAGATAGACGAAAATAAACAAGATAAAGCTGGGGAGGGGATCTTGCTTCGGGGATAGCAGATAATACAGAACCTCAAGAGAATAATGAAGAAATCAACAATTTAATCTAACACGGATAAGGAAAAATAAAGGTAGATTTCACTTCCAGTACACATCTCGTTGCAGGCGTGCAATCCGATCCCATTTCTCATATTCCGTTGTAGGCGTACCACCCGCTCCCAATTCATCAAATCTCGTGATAGGTGTACCACCCGCTTCTATTTCATCATATCTCGTGGTAGGCGTACCACCCGCTCCCATTTCACTATAACTTGTGGTAGGCATACCACCCACTCCCATTTTATCAATGACTCGTGGTAGGTGTACCACCCGCTCCCATTTCATCGATGACTCATGGTAGGCATACCACCCGCTCCCATTTCATCAATAACTTGTGGTAGGCGTACCGCCCGCTCCCATCTCACTATAACTTGGGGTAGGCGTACTACCCGCTCCCATTTCACTATAACATAATATCACAATAAAATCCCGACAAGGGAACAAAAGCAACATAGAAGTTTTCCGGCAAGGGAACAACAATATCAAATCAACTATCCCGGTAAGGGAGAATCAGCTATATCCAATCCTAGCTCAACTCCTACTCAGCTCAATTAATACCAATACTCAAGCATAAATAAAGTCCACGAGGATAAACTAAATCTTTACTCAATATCAAGAGTCATCAATTAAAGCATCCAAAGTGTCATTTAAGAACACAACAACTGTTAATTTAAGGCTCACGGTCATGCTCGACACCAACGTATAGATACTCGTCACCATGCCTATACGTCGTACTCAACAAGAAGCAAATAGCAAATATGACTCAAGTCCTAATCCCTCGATCTAGGATTAGACCGGACACTTACCTCGATGCCTCGAACACAACTGAAGTCTCAATTATGGCTTTAACCCTTGATTCCACCACCAATCCACTCGAATCTAGTCGCAGGTTACTTAATTATATCAATAAATGCTAAATGAATCAATCCCAATGCATGAAAATGAGTTTTACAAAGTTTTACCCAAAAGTCAAAAATTACCCCCAGGCCCACATGGTCAAAACTCGAGGTTCGAACCAAAAACCCGATTACCCATTACCCCACGAACCCAAATTTATGATTTGTTTTGAAATCGGACCTCAAATTGAGGTCCAAATCCCCAATTTTTGAAAAACCTAGGTTCTACCCAAAACACCCAATTTCTCGCATGAAAATATTTGATTTTAAGTTGAAATCATGTTAAAAGATGTTAAGGAGTGAAGAAAACTAGTTAGAAACGAATAACAATTGATTTGGAGAAAAAAGGTTCTTTGACCTCTTATGTTTTTGGGGTTTGGAAAAATGAAAAATGACTGAAAATTCCGTCTATTTATACCCCTCTCAGACCCCCTGTGCGGACCGCACAAAATGGACTGCGGCCGCAAGGGAGGATACTGCAACCTAGCGATCCTGTGCGGACCGCACAAAGTCGACCGCGGCCGCACATGCCTCCATCGCGCACCGCACCAAGTCGATCGCGGACCACGTTGGCCCCTCCGCAGTCGCACACGTTTTCTCTCGGACCGCACTAGCGGGTTCAGAGAGCTGAAATTGCTCTGAACCTGCAATATCTGCGTTTTTAAAACTAAGACCTTCTGGAACCTACCCGAAACTCGCCCGAGCCCTCGGGGCTCCTAACCAAACATACGTACTAACTCAAAAACATCATACGAACTTATCCGTGCAATCAAATCGCCAAAATAACATCATTATCAACAAATTAAACCTCAAAATCAAGGCATTTATCTCAAACTTCTTAAAACATCAACTTCAGTAATTTAGGTCCGAATCACGTCAAACGACGTCCGTTTTCAACCAAATTTTACAGGAATGACCTAAACCATATATAAGACCTGTACTGGGAGCCGGGATCAAAATACGAGCCCGATACCATCGTATTCTAATCGGATTTCATTTCAAATTTTCTTAAACAGTTTCAAAAAATAATTTTACTTTAAAATTCATTTCTCGAGCTTGGGATCTCAGAATTCGATTCTGGGCATACGCCCAAGTCCCGTATTTTCCTACGGACCCTCCGGGACCATCAAATCATAGGTCCGGATCCGTTTCCCAAAACATTGACCGAAGTCAAATCAGCTCATTTTATAACCAAATTTTATCATTTTTTACAGATTTTCATATTTAAGCTTTCCGACTACGCGCTCGGACTACGCACGCAAATTGAGGCGACTATAAATAAGGTTTTCAAGGTCTTGGAGTCATAGAATTTAGTTTAAAACAAGTGATGACCGTTTGGGTCATCACATTCTCCACCTCTAAAATAATCGTTCATCCTCGAACGGACATAAGGAGGAAGTACCTGAGTCGGGAAAAAGATGGGGATAACGGCTCCGCCTATCGGACTCAGACTCCCAGGTCGATGCCTCAGGAGGTTGGCCTCTCCACTGAACACGAACCTAAGGAAAACTCTTTGACCTCAACTGACAAACCTGTCGGTCTAGAATAGATGCCGGCTCCTCCTCATAAGACAAGTCCTTGTCCAACTGGACAGTGCTAAAATCTAACACATGGGATGGATCGCGGTGATACTTCCGAAGCATGGACACATGGAACACTGGATGCACGGCCGATAAGCTTGGCGGTAATGCAAGTCTATAAGGCACCTCTCCCACTCGATCAAGAATCTCAAATGGACCAATGAACCTAGGAGCTTGCCCTTCTTCCCAAATCTCATCACGCCCTTCATAAGCGACACTCGGAGCAATACCCACTCGCCGACCATAAAATCCACATCTCGAACCTTGCGGTCTGCATAACTCTTTTTCCTGGACTGAGCCGTACGAAGCCTATCCTGAATGATCCTGACCTTGCCCAAGGCCTCCTGAACCAGGTCTGTACCCAACAATCGAGTCTCTCCCGGCTCAAACCACCCAACTGGAGACCGACACCGTCTACATATAAAGCCTCATAGCGAGCCATATGAATGCTCGTTTGGTAGCTGTTGTTGTAAGCAAACTCTGCTAGAGGCAAAAACTGATCCCATGAACCTCCAAAGTCAATGACACAAGCTCGGAGCATATCCTCCAAAATCTGAATAGTCCGCTTGGAATGTGCATCCGTTTGGGGATGAAATGTTGTACTCAACTCAACCCGTGTGCCCAACTCTCACTGAACTGCCCTCCAGAAATGTGAGGTAAAATGCGTACCCCTATCCAAAATGATAGATACGGGCACACCATAAAGGCTAACAATCTCCCGAATATAGATCTCAGCCAACCTCTTAGAAGAATATGAGAGAGCCACGGGAATGAAATGTACTGACTTGGTCAGCCTATCAACAATGACCCATACTACATCTAACTTCTTTCGAGTCTGCGGGAGTCCAGTAACGAAGTCCAAAGTGATCCGCTCCCACTTCCACTCGGGAAGCTCAATCCTTTGAGATAAGCTACCAGGCCTCTGATGCTCGTACTTGACCTGCTGACAATTTAAACAACGAACCACATATGCAATGATATCCTTCTTCACTTTACGCTACCAATAATGTTGTCATAAATCCTGCTACATCTTCGCGGCACCCGGATGAATACCGGGAGCTATGGGCCTCCTCCGAAATCAACTCTCGGAGCCCATCCACATTAGGCACAGATACTCAACCCTACAATCTCAAAACTCCGTCATCATCCAAGGTAACATGCATGGCATCTCTGCGCTAAACCGTGTCTCTAAGGACACACAAATGGGGATCATCATACTGCCGATCACGGATACGCTCCAAATGGGGATCATCATACTGCCGATCACGGATATGCTCTAATAATAAAGAACAAACGAACGTGCAAGCTAACACACGACTGGGCTCAGAAACATCCAGTCTCACGAACTAATTGGCCAAAGCCTGAACATCCAAAGCAAACGGCCTCTCACCGGCCGGAATATAAGCAAGACTACCCATGTTGGCTGACTTCCTACTCAAAGCATCGTCCACCACATTGGCCTTTCCCGTATGATATAAAATGGTAATATCATAATCCTTCAACAACTCCAACCATCTCCTCTACCTCAAATTCAACTCCTTTTGCTTGAACAAATACTGAAGACTCTTGTGATCCGTGAACACCTCACATGCCACGCCATACAGATAATGCCTATAAATCTTCAATGCATGAACTATGGCTGCCAACTCCAAATCATGAACCGGGTGGTTCTTCTCATGAATCTTCAACTGCCGCGAAGCATAGGCAATGACCTTGCCATCTTGCATCGACACTGCACCGATCCCAATACGGGAAGCATCACAGTAAATTGTATAAGGTCGCAATCTTGTGGGCAAAACCAACACTAGTGTCGTAGTCAGAGTTGTCTTGAGCTTTTGAAAGCTCGCCTCACAGTCATCTGACCATCTGAACTGGGCACCCTTCTAGGTCAACCTGGTCATCGGGGCTGCAATAGAGGAAAACCCCTCCACGAACCGATGATAGTAGCCTGCCAATCCCAAGAAACTCCGAATCTCTGTAGTTGATGCTGGTCTAGGCCAGTTCTTGACTGCCTCAATCTTTTTCGGATCAACCTGAATGCCCTCTGCTGACACAACATGACCCAAAAATGCAACTGAACTCAACCAGAACTTACACTTTGAGAATTTTGCATATAACTAACTATCCCTCAGAGTCTGAAGAACCACTCTAAGGTGCTACTCGTGCTCCTCCTAGCTGCGGGAATATATCAATATATCATCAATAAATACTATCACGAACGCATCCAAATAAGGCCTGAACACTTGGTTCATCAAATCCATAAAAGTTGTTGGGGCATTTGTCAACCCGAATGACATGACCAAGAACTCATAATACCCGTACCGAGTGTGAAAAGCTATCTTAGGGACATCGGATGCCCTAATCCTCAACTGATGGTAGCCAGATCGCAAGTCAATATTTGAAAATAATTTGGCACCCTGAAGCTGATCGAACAAATTATCAATCCTCGGCAGCGGATACTTATTCTTGATTGTTACCTCTTTCAATTGCCGGTAATCAATACACATTCTCATTGACCCATCCTTCTTCTTGATAAACAACACCGGCGGCACCCCAAGAAAAAACACTGGATCTAATGAAACCCTTCTCGAGTAAGTCTTACAACTGTTCCTTTAACTCTTTTAACTCTGACGGGGCCATACGATATGGCGGGATAGAAATGGGCAGAGTGCCCGGAGCCAAATCAATACGCAAGTCAATATCCCTGTCGGGTTGCATACCCAAAAGGTCTGAAGGGAAAACCTCAGGAAACTCTCGAACAACGGGCACAGAATCAATAGAAGGGACCTCAGCACTATAATCGCGAACATAAGCTAAATAGCCCAAACACCCCATCTCGACCATACATCGAGCCTTTATATATGAGATAACACTGCGGGTAGAATGACCTAGAGTACCTCTCCACTCTAAACGAGGCATACCCGGTAAAGATAAGGTCATCGTCTTGGCATGACAGTCTAAGATAGCGTGGTAAAGTGATAAACAGTCCATCCCCAATATAATATCGAAGTCAACCATGTCTAAAAGCAACAAGTCTACACAAGTCTCAAGACCCCCAATCACTACAATACAAGAACGATGGACTCGATCGACCAAAATAAAATTACCCACCGGTGTAGACACATAAACAGGAACACTCAATGAATCTATAGGCATGACCAGGTACGGTGCAAAATAAGATGATACATATGAATACGTAGACCCTGGATCAAATAACACTGAAGCATCTCTATCACAAACCATAACCATACCTATAATAACTGTATCTGAAGCCTCGGCCTCGGGCCTGGCCCGAAGAGCATAACATCGGGGCTGGGCCTCACCTCCCTAAACCATATCTCTGGGTCGTTCTGCTATTGGTTGTCCTCCACCTCTAGCGGCAGGAGCTCCACCTCTAGTACCTCTACCTCCACCTCTAGCGCCTCTACCCCCCACCTCTAGCTGGCTGGGCGGGCTGTGGAACACCTAGTGCCTGTACCATGGCACGAGAGTTCTGATGCTGAGGGCCACCAAGTGCGCGAGGGCAATACCTAGCAATGTACCTCGTGTTGCCACAAGTATAACAAGACCTCGGCTGCTGGGGCTGACGACTCTAGAAACTCTAAAGCGGTGGTGCACTGATAGGTGTTTGGTGTGCACTGAAGGACTGCTGATCAGAATACTGCATCTGAGGACCACGACTACCTGAAGCACCATGAGAAACCTGAAGAACTGACTGAAAGGGCCTTGGAGGATGGCCTCTACCATATGAATCTCTCCCTCCAGATAAGGTACCATTGAATCTGCCTGATGACGGGGCCTCTTGTTTGCCCCATGACCACCCCCATGTGATAGTACTATCTCGGTCCTCCGGGCCATATTGGCCGCCTCCTGGAAGGATATCTCACTCCCAGTCTCCCTAGCCTTCTGGAGACGAATCGGCTGAATGAGTCCATCAATAAATCGTCTCACTTTCTCCCTCTCAGTGGGAAGTATAACAAGGGCATGGCGAGCCAAATCTATGAATCTGGTCTCGAATTGGGTGACAGTTATGGATCCCTACCAAAGACGTTCGAACTACCTCCGATAGGCCTCTCGCTGGATGATGGGGAGAAACTTCTCCAAACAACACTCAAAACTGCTCCCAAGTCAAGGCTGGCGATCCAGCTGGTCTAGCTAAGCAAAAATTCCTCCACCAAGTCTTGGCATATCCAGACAAGTGAAATGTAGCAAAGTCGACCCCATTGGTCTTAGCAATCCCCATGTTCCGAAGAACCTCATGGCAGCTGTATAGGTAATCCTGGGGATCCTCGGTAGATGCACGCTGAAGATAGTAGTGAAGAGCTTGGTGAACCTGTCCAGTCTCCACAAAGCATCGGTAGAAATGGTTGCGCCATCACCGATCTGGGCTACCACACCCGGCTGTACTGCTCCAACTGGGTGAGCCGCTGGAGTCTGAATCTGAGGAGCTACCTGCTCCGAAATGCGAGTAGTAAGAGTCTAGGCTTCTCCTCCAGCCTGAGAGACAACTGGTGGTACATGAAGTAAACCTGCCCTGGTGACATTATCCATAAGGCCCACTAGACGGACCAGAGCATCCTGAAGGACTAGGGTGGTAATAAACCTCTATGGGACCTGAGTTGGGCCCACCAAAACTGCTGGGGCTGGAACCTCGTCATCAAAATCAACCTGAGGATCCGCTACGGGTGCTGCTTCCCTGGGCTGAGCTCTACCCCTGCCTCGGCCTCTAGCACGGCCTCGCCTTCTACCCCTTGTGGGAGCTGCTGGGGGCTCGAACTGCTGATCGGTAGATACGAAAGTGCGTGTTCTCGCCATCTACAAAAGAACGGAGTATAAATTCAATTAGCATTGAGAAACAGAATCGCACGACAAGAAAGAACAAATGTGAAGTTTTTCCTAACTCTGTAGCCTCTAGGGGATAAATACAGACGTCTCTGTACCGATCCCTCAGACTCTACTAAGCTTGTCTGTGAATTGTGAGACCTATGTAACCTAGAGCTCTGATACCAACTTGTCACGACCCAGATTTCCCACCCTCAGGAGTCGTAATGGCGCCTACTCGTAGAAGCTAGGCAAGCCACGACCTTAAAATCTTTAAACTCTTTTGTTTTTAATTCCCTTTTAACTAATTAAATTATCAAGAAATAAACAATTAAATAACAGTAGAATTTGAAATTTAATGGAACTCTTAAATAAATATAAAATCGAATCTTCCTGAAGACCGACATATGCCTCTAACCACAACCTGGTATCACAACATCCACGGACTGTCTAGGATTACTACAAATAAGTGTTTGAAAGAAAAGAACAGAGTCTGTCTCGAGTACAAATGACAACAGAACATAAAAACTGACAGAAGAGACGCCGAGCCTGCGGACGCCATCAGGGCTACCTCGGAGTCTCAGTGGAGTGAAGGATGGCTCCCGATCTACTGATGATGATCAAATGCTGCTCCAAGATCTGCACATAGTGCAGAGTGTAGTATCAGCACAACTGACCCCATATGCTGGTAAGTGCCTTATCTAACCCCAGAGAGGTAGTGACGAGGCTAGGACCAGACGCCAGATAAACCTGTGCAGTTATATATACACAACAGAAAGATAGAAGGAAATAAACAAGATAAAACCGGAAGGGAGCATACTTCGAGGATAGCAGATAATACAGAACCTCAAGAGAATAATGAAGAGATTAACAATTTAACTCTATCACCGATAAGGAAAAATAAAGGCAGATTTCACTTTCAGTACATATCTCGTAGCAGGCATACAACCTGATCCCATTTCTCATATTCCGTGGTAGGAATACCACCCGCTCCCAATTCATCAAATCTCATGGTAGGCGTACCACCTGCTCCCATTTCATCATATCTCGTGGTAGGCATACCATCCGCTCCCATTTTACTATAACTTGTGGTAGGCGTACTACCCGCTCCCATTTCATCAATGACTCATGGTAGACGTACCACCCGCTCCCATTTCATCAATAACTTGTAGTAGGCATACTACCCGCTCCCATTTCACTATAACACAATATCACAATAAAATCCCGACAAGGGAACAAAAGCAACATAGAAGTTTCCCGGCAAGGGAACAACAATATCAAATCAACCATCCCGGCAAGGGAGAATCAGCTATATCAAATCCTAGCTCAACTCCTACTCAGCTCAACTAATACCAATACTCAAGCATAAATAAAGTCCACGAGGATAAACTAAATCTTTACTCAATATCAAGAGTCATCAATTAAAGCATCTGAAGTGTCATTTAAGAACACAACAACTGTCAATTTAAGACTCACGGTCATGCTCGGCACCAACGTATAGATACTCGTCACCATGCTTATACGTCGTACTCAACAAGAAGAAAATAGCAAATATGACTCAACTCCTAATCCCTCAAGCTAGGGTTAGACCGGACACTTACCTCGATGCCTCAAACACAACTCAAGTCTCAATTATGGCTTTACTCCTTGATTCCACCACCAATCCGCTTGAATCTAGTCACAAGTTACTTAATTACATCAATAAATGCTAAATGAATCAACACCAATGCATGAGAATGAGTTTTCCAAAGTTTTACCCAAAAGTCAAAAATCGCTCCCAGACCCACGTGGTCAAAACCCGAGGTTCGAACCAAGAGCCTATTACCCATTCCCCCAAGAACCCAAATATATGATTTGTTTTGAAATCGGACCTCAAATTAAGGTCCAAATCACCAATTTTTAAAAAACCTAGGTTCTACCCAAAACACCCAATTTTTCCCATCAAAATCTTTGATTTTAAGTTGAAATCATGTTAAAAAATGTTAAGGAGTGAAGAAAACTAGTTAAAAATGACTTATAATTGATTTGGAGAAGAAAGGTTGTTTGAAAAATTGCTTCTTATGTTTTTGGGGTTTGGAAAAATTCAAAATGACTGAAAATTCCATCTATTTATACCCCTCTCAGACCCCCTGTGCGGACCGCACAAAATGGACTGCGGCAGCACAGGAGGATACTGCAATCTAGCGATCCTGTGCGGACCGTACAAAGTCGACCGCGGCCGCACGGGCCTCTACCGCGCACCACACCAAGTCAATTACGGAGTGCGCTGGCTCCTCCGCGGTCGCACATGTTTTCTCGCGGACCGCACTAGCGGGATCAGAGAGCTGAAATTGCTCTGAACCTGCAATATCGGTGTTTTTAAACCTAAGACCTTCCGGAACCTACCCGAAACGGACCCGAGCCCTCGAGGATCTTAACCAAACATATGTACTAACTCAATAATATCATAGGAACTTATCCGTGTGATCAAATCGCCAAGATAGTATCATTATCAACAAATTAAACTTCAAAATCAAAGCATTTTTCTCAAACTTCTTAAAACATCAACTTCAGAAATTTAGGTCCGAATCACGTCAAACGACGTCCGTTTTCAATCAAATTTTACAGTAATGACCTAAACCATATATAAGACCTATACCGGACATCGGGACCAAAATACGAGTCCGATACCATCGTATTCTAATTGGATTTCATTTCAAATTTTCTTAAACAATTTCAGAAAATAATTTTACTTTAAAATTCATTTCTCCGGCTTGGAATCTCGGAATTCGATTCCGGGTATATGACCAAGTCCCATATTTTCCTACGGACCCTTTGGGATCGTCAAATCACAGGTCCGGGTCCATTTTTCTAAAACTTTGACCGAAGTCGAATCAGCTCATTTTATAACCAAATTTTATCATTTTTTACAGATTTTCATATTTAAGCTTTCCGGCTATGTGTCCGGACTGTGCACACAAATCGAGACGACTCTAAATAAGGTTTTTAAGGCTTCAAAGACATAGAATTTAGTTTAAAATAAGTGATGACCGTTTGGGTCATCACAAATGATTTGTACACGTCCAGACATTTTACAAGCAGTGGTCGTGGCAAGACGATATATGGCTTGCCCTGGTAAAGCACATTGGCAGGATGTGAAATGGATTTTGAGATACTTGCAAGGTACTTCAAACACGTGTTTGGAGTTTGGAAGAAATACTAATACTTTGGTTGGTTTTGTAGACTCAGATTATGCACGTGATCTTGACAAAAGAAGATCACTGACATGCTATGTATTTTGAATTGGTGGTTACACTATCAGTTGGTAAGATACATTACAACATGTAGTAGATTTATCTACTATCGAAGCAGAATATATGGCAGTGACCGAGGCGATCAAAGAAGCCTTATGGTTAAAGGGTCTGTTTGTTGAACTCAATTCACACCAAGGTGGTATTACCATTTTGTGTGATAGTCAAAGTGCCATTCACCTGACTAAAGATCAAATGTATCATAAAAGGACAAAGCACATTGATATCAAATATCATTTCATCCAAGAAACCATTGCTGAAGGAAAAGTCTCTGTTCAGAAAATCAACACTAGAGACAATCGTGTTGAAATGTTTACGAAGCCTCTTCCAGTTGTCAAGTTCAAGCTTTGCGTGAACTTGGTTGGCAATTATAAAGAATGATTTTGCCCGCTGGGGCTTTTTGCGGAGAAGGTGGAGCAAATTTACTATATTAGCCAAAATTAGGCCAAAGTGAAGATTTATAATAATGTCGCCTTGTTTTGGCCTTGTTGTAAGAGGCCTTGGTGGCCAATTTGAAACCATCAGAATTGAGATTTGATGGCCAGGTTATAACCAAGCAAATTCAATTCCTTTGGTTATAAATTGAGTTGATTCTAGCTCATTTGACGTACACCAACAAGATTTGAATTATTCATTTTTTGTTTCTTCTCGTCCTCCTTTAGTAATTAAGATTATTTAGTAAGAGAGTTGAGTGTCAGAAAATAGTTGTGAGAACCCTTCCTTGGAGTGATCTTGTGAGATTATTCTCTTGGGATATTTGGGATTAATTAGAGTTTTTACTCTAATTTTGTACTCTCTTTTAAACTCTTATTGTTATAGTGAAATTGTTCCTCTTCGCTTGTGCACGTAGGTCACACTGACCGAACCACGTTAAATTGATATCCTCTTTATCTGTTTTAATTACCATTATTATCAACTGGCATTGTCTTTGTTATTGTCATTATAACATTGTTTGGCTAAATTACGCATTATCCGGGTTCCCGATCCTAACAAAATATTTTAGTTAATTACTCTTTAAAATGACCAAACCTTTCATGGGTCAAAGATAAAGGAGACTAAAAGATAATTAAAGCTAACGAGCACTTTAATGGAATTGAGCATATACTTGCAACTCATCAATAAAGACCACAACCTCTCATGTCTCAAAGATAACGGACGCTAAACAGAAAAGTTTCAACCTATAGCTAATAATGAGCATTTTTCTTTTTTCTCATGATTCCCACTTCATTTCAGGATGGCATGTCAATTAAACATTACATTAGACAAAACAAACAGTTGGCTAAGTGTTAATGTTTGTCAAAAATTATCTAGTTAACATCTCCATATGATCAGTATTTTCAACCATGTCACTACGGTATTGGTGAACAAATTCCTACACTAACATGTTCATATTCAACATAGAGAATTAGTTCCAGAATTTGTCACATGCATGTCTAAGGAAATCAACTAAAAGTCATTATATGATATTTAATAACCCAATATGGTTAGACTTGTAGCAAGGTACATGTCACACCTCTAGACAACATTACACCATAATACATTTAAAGTCATGAAAGATTTCATTAGCAAACTTAACATATTTAGCAACCTATAATATGAGTCAAATGTACAAAAAACAGAGAACAAGAAAGAAAGAAAGAAAGAAAGCGAGCGAGCGAGCGAGCAATAAAGGTAGTCCTAGATAAATATATTAGAAAAAAAGCAAGGAAAGTAGCATTGATATAGCAGGATTGTCAGTACAATTTTTGATCATTCTAGTAAGACACAATATTAATAATCTAGATTTTCCAAACTAATGAAAAGATACCCACCTCTATAATGCTGGACATCACTTGTTTGGATGGTAGCGTAAGGATACACCAGATGCTTGGGAAATACAACTCCTGTAAATACTAAAAATAGTTAAAAACATTCACAAGCACATTCATATAATGCTAAAATATAGAAGAGCACGTGCAAATAAATATTCATATCTTTGCATAGATTACAGAAATGATGATACTCAACTATACCACTTCCATTAACTTCTCATCATCAGAGGGGCTTACGCCCTAACCCATGTTAACGCGCCGATTTTTAAAACACTGGTTATTATTTAGTACTGCCCACTCCATGATAGAACCCATTAATGATACGATGCATGCCTTACTATCCTGGTGGCCTGAATTGTAATGCCGCCTAAGTGAGGCGAAATGCTGAAACTATTCTAGTTTCGAGCATGACTTTTAGCATTGTCCACGCAAGAGTGATGCATTACAAATTATAAATTGATTAGTCCCTCTGTGTAATTTTGCGTTGCTATATTGATGAAATTGTCTTAGATATAGAAGCTATTTCGAACCATTTACAGAGAAAGTGTGTCTTATTGCGTGATTTAGATAAAAGTTTGCAAGGTATTACTTATAGTGAGCTTTATATATTATTGTGTTGTAAGTTATAGGGTTTAAATAAAAATACTTGAGAAATATCATGAGCCTACAGACTTTGATTTCTAAATTAACAATACCTTAAGGTGAGAATCCTAAAAAAATTCATCAACATAATAAAGAAAAGTGCTAGCAATTTATCACTAAATCAACCAAGTTGCCAGAAGGCAGAGAAAAGTGCATTAGAGAGTCGAGAAACACTCAAAAACATAGAGATGGCTCTTGAAAGAAGCGAAGGAGAACTCTGAAGTTGAGCAATAAATGAATTACCAGAGGGAAAGGGCTAAAAGGAATATCTGATGAGCGATGGATATTTGAAGAGAGGGACCATGAAATTCAGCATCATTTATTTCCCTTAAATTTAGTCTTGCTCAATAGCAGATAATCTTTGCCTAATGGTAACCAGAAATCACAAAGCATTCTGAACTTTAATAAATTGTATAAGGCCTGGAAACTACTTTACCCTAAAGATATAAGACCTTCAATAATTTCTTTAGAATATGAACAAGGACAGAGAAGAGAAAGTTAAAATGAATAATAACGGCAACAATTGATTTCAGCATGAAATCGACAAATTCAAGAAGAAGTAGAAGAAGATTAAATCAAGGTTAAGGGTTTACCTGAAATTGCTGAGAAGATAAATTAATATATTACGTAAAAGCTAGGGAGAGTTCTAGAGTTTGTGTCAAATATATTAAGAAGAAAACAAAGCAGTTTTACACCTAAAAAATTAAATGGCAGAGCAAAATGTCATATATGCTCTTGGTCGACCAACAAGACTTTTCTATATAACAGAAAAATATAAAACATTTCTATTAGATTTAAATGATCCATTTAAGAGTTTCATTTGTTGAAAAGAATCCGAACTTATGTGCTCGATACAATAATACGGACGAAGAGAGACTTTTCTCCAAACTTAAAACATTACTTGAAATAAAGCTGAACAATTGGCATAGCTTGATAATTTAACCCATGTTAAGACTTGAAGTGACTCAACCTTCTAAGAATACTCACGATAAAAAAATCAAGTCTGATAAAACGTATCCAATTGGTGTGATTAGTCAAGAAATAAAAAAAAAAATCGGCAGCTTAAATTGATCGATAGCGTTTTGGTTTCACTTCCCTTTATAACACATATTTTTATCCTTTAATAAATTTCTCTTGTCAAACAAAATAAAAAATAGTGAAAAAGGTGCTTGGCGATCTTTTACATTATGGATTATTATGAGATACTATCAAACTACAAGTGTTAAAGTTAATCTATTAATATAGAAAATGTAACGACCCGACCGGTTGTTTTGAGCCCTAGCGCGTCGTTCAGCAGTCTGAGTCCATGAGCAGCTTCATTTCAGATTTTATGACTTAGACGTGTGGTCGGAATTGAATTTCGGGAAGTTCAGAGTTGATTTGGGAAAAGAATTCTCATTTCGGAAGCTTAAGGTTGAAAGAATGAACTAGGATTGGATTTCCAAGTAAACGACCTCGGAATCAGGATCTGAAGGTTCCAGCGGATTCGTATGATGATTTCGGACTTGGGCATATGCCCGGTTCAGGTTTTGGATGACCCGGGAGCATTTTGGCGCCTATTGTGGAAGTTGGCATTTTGGAAGGAATTTCATAAGTTTGGTTTGAAGTGCATTTCAGTATTATCAACGTCCGTTTGGGATTCCGAGACTGGGAGTAGCTCCGTATGGTGATTCTAGAGTTGGGAGCGCGATCGGAAATGAATTTGGAGGTCTGTAGGTCATTTTGAAGCCATTTGGCTAAAGATAGAAATTTGGAGGTTTTTGAGAAGTTTGACCGAAAGTGGACTTTTTGATATCGGGGTCGGAATTCGATTTCGGAAGTTGGAGTAGGTCCGTAATATCAAATATGACTTGTGTGCAAAATTTGAGGTCAATCGGACATGATTTGATAGGTTTAAGTCTTGGAAGTAGAAGTTAGAAAGTTCAAAGTTCATAAAACTTGAATCGGGGTGTAATTCATGGTTTTAGCATTGTTTGATATGATTTGAGGCCTCGAGTAAGTCCGTAATGTGTTTTGGGGTTGGTTGGTAGGTTTGATTGAGGTCCCGGGGTCCTCGGGTGGATTCCGGGTGGTTAACGGATCGAGTCCGGAGTTTGAAGAAGGGGCTGCTGCTTCTGGTATTTCCGCTTCTATGGATTTGGGACCGCAGAAGTGGCCCCGCAGAAGCGAAGAAGAAGACACATAAGTGGCTGGAGGTGGAGCAGCCCAGGACCGCAGAAGCAGCCCAAGATCCGCAAAAGCGGAACTGCATATGCGGTGGGCCGTCCGCGGAAGCGGAAATTGGGCTGGAGCCCAGGACCGCAAAAGTGGCATTTTGACCGCAAAAGCGGAACCGCATAAGCGAAAATAGCTGGGGCATAATGGTTGTTTTAAAAATCGGATATTTGGCCATTTCTCTCATATTTTTCATGGCTTGGGCGATTTTTGGGGAGCTTCAAGAGAGGATTTTCATCATCAATGATAAGGTAAGTCATCCCCACCTATCTTGAGTTAAATACATCAAATGTGTATGGATTTAAGCATGAAATTTTGTAGAAATAGTTGGGGTTTTGGTAGGAAGACCTACAAATTTTATTCTTGGAATTTAACCACGATATTGA
Source organism: Nicotiana glauca (assembly GCA_026770625.1). Lineage (NCBI taxonomy): Eukaryota > Viridiplantae > Streptophyta > Magnoliopsida > Solanales > Solanaceae > Nicotiana > Nicotiana glauca. The sequence continues at coordinate 52,118 of MU780977.1, forward strand.
GTATGGAATTTAGAGGAAATTATATCTTTGAGTTCTTAAGGTCATGGGCAAAGTTTATCTTCGAAAATTTTCAGATTCTGGGCACGTGGGCCTGAGGGCATTTTTGTCAACTTTTCAATCGGGTTTAGGAATTGTTATAAATTAGATTATAATGAGTACCTTAGCATATATTAATGGAGTTGTATAACCATTGGCTAGTTTTGGAGCATTGTGCGTTGGTTCGAACCTTCGGAAGAATGAAAAATGTCGGTTATGAGTCTTCGGAGCGAGGTGAGTCTCCTTTCTAACCTTGTAAGAGGTAATTATCCCCATAGGTAAAATAATTGATTATGTGCTCCTATTTGTGGGGGCTATGTATGCACGAGGTGACGAGAATCCGTGTGTAGCTACTATTATGCTATTGTCCGGGTAGTAAGGACCCAAAAGCATGTTATACTTGAATTATTTATGAACTCATCGATAGCTTGAATTGCTTAAATCACATTGAATTAGTAAGGGGATTACTAAAAGGATTAAACTTTATTTCTTAAAAATTGTTAAAGGAGAATTAATTTTATTTGGATAATTACCCCCCGATAAAATTCTAATTGGCTATTTGAGCATGTATATTATGTATACCTGCGTCGCATGGATGATTCGCGAGCAGGGTGATTGTGTATCTTATGTGTACCTGCGTCGCATGGATGATTCGCGAGTAGGGTGATTGTTTATTTTATGTTGACCGCGTCGCATGGATGATTCTCGAGCGGGGTAATAGATGCATCTATAGTTCGTGTCGTTCGACTCTCGGCAGTGCACAGTTTACATTTTTGTTGGATCGGGCCGTCGCCTCGGTGTGATTTGCGCATGTTATTTGTCGCTTGAGAATTTTTAAACGTGATATTGCCTTTCATGGCTTGATATAAATTGATAAGATAATGAGAAGTAAACCTTGAAATTCCTTTATTATTTGTTAAAAGTGTTTACCTGTTTTCCGGCTTCGTGAGTTAGAACTACTATATAAATTCATAATTTCCTCACATTTTTAGTATATTGTTAATTGACCTCTAGTAAGTGTCGAAGTTGACCATCTCGTCTCTACATCTTCGAGATTAGACAGGATACTCATTGAGTACACGTTGTTTACGTACTCATACTACACTTCTGTGCATTTTTGTTGCACAGGTATATATAACCCTATTGGCCTACTGGGCGTAGCAGCGCGGATGATTCTGGGACTAGGTGAGTTGCATTATTCGAGGCGACCCGCAGCTAGTATAGTCCCTTTTAGTATATTGTATTTATTTCTTGTCCATTGTATTTCAGACGGATGTTGTATTTTATGTCCTTATCTGTAGATACTCATGCACTTGTGACACCGGGTTCTGGGAGGATTTTTGGATCATTCAGTATTAAGTCTTTTATCGACCTTATGTTTATTTTTGTAAAAATTTTATTATCTAATATTTAACGTATAAGAAAAATGTTTTCCGCAAATACTAAAACTGGAATTTAATTATGCATTCTTGGTTGGCTTGCCTGACAACGGCGTCCGGTGCCACCACGACCCTTAGTGGATTTTGGGTCATGACAACATGGTATCAGAGCACTAGGTTCCTAGGGTCTCACGAGTCATGAGCAAGCCTAGTAGAGTCTCGCGGATCGGTACAGAGACGTCTGTACTTATCCTTGGGAGGCTCCAAGACTGTTAGGAGTACTTCCCGTCTTGATTCCTTATCGTGCGGTTTGATTCTTGTGAGGCTTATGCCTTATTCCTTCCTACTCAATCCTACGCGACGCGAAGCGCTTGTTATCAATCGAGAGTGGAAGAATTTTAATAGCACTACGGATGTGGTGCGGGTGTTTCTCCCTGCGGGGTTATTTGAGCTATTATCGTCGCCTTGTGGAAGGATATTCTGTTGTTTCGACTCAGTAGCGGTACTTTTGAGAGCTCTAATGTTAGGCACAAGTTGCCGTGATGCTTATGAATGAATGTTGCGCAGTAATGATATGATGGTAGGATGATTGCCTACATGTTGGGGGCAGTGAATGACTTCAAGGGAGGTTTACTCAGCGCATAATCAAGAGATTCAGTATTTTATTCCTGGGATGGGAAAGACAATCGAACTAAGGATGGTCAGATGTGGGCTGGTGGAAGTAATGAGACTTGGTATTTGCAAGCGTTGTAGAGTTTTCTTCTATGATGGGATGTCGTTGTCCTAATTGAACGTGCTAAGTTTGTCGGCGTTATGACATTCTACAATTCGCCTTTGGGGCAAGATATTGTGAGATAGAATTGGAGACACAACTATCAGATATCGCAGGATGCAGTAGATCAGGATTGAATCCGTATTTCTAATGTTGGCGGTTCGAGAAAGATGACCTTCGGAAAAGTTTGGAGTTAGTAGCAAATTGCGGATTCAAGTACTATGAAGATAAATTTTATTAAGACAATGACTGAGCAATAAAAGATGAGAAGGACATATGGGAAGTGTCAGGCGGACTTTTAAACTTCTAAAGGGTCAGGCTTAGAGAGCGCAGGCCGAGCAGTTGATTAAAGAAGTGAGTTTGCCCAAAGTGGGAGAGCAGCGGAGCTGCGTAGGGGCTTGGTAATGAGATGACTATCCACCTTAAGGGAGTCTGGAACGATTTGAGAATATTGGTGCTTGGTTATTGGGGTCTACGGATCTAATTTGAAGTAGGGATTCTTGTGCGGCCAGAGATTTAATATAACGGAAGGGAGCCGCTTAAATGAAGAAGGATGTAGCATGACTTGAATTGAAAGGATGTTGTCGCGCACTTAAATGATGTCCACGAAGGGTAAATGGACCTGTGCAACTGGAGAGTGAGCTCAGACTCAGGAAGGGTCATTGTCGTCGAAGTGATTGTACCCCGTGCAGCGGCGTTGGAAGATGCCGGGGAAAGCTTTCTATAGGTGGGTTACCCAAGTGAGCAGGTTAGCAGCCACGTGGTTGGCGAGGCTCCTGCGAAGAATTCTATCGGTTATGTAGCATAGAGATCAGTCGTGCGAATGCAGTGGGTGAATCAGAGTGTAAAAGAATGGGGCTTTGCGGAAGGAATCCGAGAATTTATGCGGTTGATCGCGCAAGGTTATGTCGATGAAAGCTGGGGAATCTTGGTGAATTCCAGAGTTGTGAAATAATGGCTTCATGCTAAGTGGGAGAGTCCCACCGCTTATGATTGGGTTGCATGGTTAACTACTTGCGAGATTTTTGGCTATTAGCATATCGACGGGCTGTTTCAGCTACGGAAAGGACCATAAGTGGTAAATTAAGTAAACGAAGTATTAAAGGTGGGCTATCGTTGGCCCTATTAGCCCATGTTCAGACTTGGGGAAAGATTCAGGATTTTGCCTTGTATAGATACGGGTTCCCAGGGAAGTAATTCGGCGGGTTCTTCGCCAAGAGGGTATTCATGTGATGGAAGACTCATGGAGTTGACTATATTCGGGGCCAAGTCAGAGCGGGTGGCTCTCAGCAATGGTTGTAGGGGAACTCAAAAGATAAAGTGTGGTACCTAATAATTTCGAGCCTATAAGTGCAGTTAAGAATAAAGCTTTGTAGTAGCTTATAAAAAGGTGCCCAGAATGTTCTATGACATGTTAACTTGCGATATAGCATTTGAGAGATATGAAACAGTTCGTGGGATTTGAGACAGTATGGTCTCATGTTTCGTGGCCACTAGAGATGAGTGCAGATGGAGTATGTTATGTGCTGGATGGAATTCATATTATTTCTAAGGTAAGTGGGGTGAATCGAAAGAAGATAGGTTGGTTAGACATAATTTAGTTGGTATGTTGGTGGTAGAGATCAGCTCTTTTAGTGTGATTAAGTTATGTAAGTGATTTGTGGTGGTGCACATGAGGCTTGTCAGCTGCCGTAATTGATATTATTCTGAAGCATTCTACTGTTATGGCTTGTTATGTGGGAGCAGATTCTGGAAGGGCTATGGTGGCTTAGACCACTACTTAGAGATTTGCATATTCTACGATGATGAGAATTTACCTATGTGATACTATAGATCTCCGAAAGTGGGTTAAGTGAAAAGTTTTCATATGATGAAGTGTTAACCTGTTAGTGGTTCCGGAGTTATAATGAAAAACAGGTCCTATCGTATATTGGCACGTTGGGTGCAGTGGGTAGTATGGAATTTGAGGTGAAGACCAAAGTTGCAGTTCGGTGTTGACAAGGATGTCGCGAGCTCGGATGAGCAGGAAAGGAGTTTTGATGATTAAAGGTTCAAACCAAGTATGAAGGTTTGCGATGATGTCATTAAGTTGAGGATATATGCCTAGAGGGCACTTAGTTATTAAGTTATGGACTGTGGATGAGTACTCCGGTTATGATGGTTGTCCTTGTGCGTTAAGAGAAGAGGGAAATTGGTATGGACCTTGGAGAGGTTATTAGCCTAGTCAGTGCAATCAGAATCAACTTGAGGTTGGTGGATGGATTCAAATGTGAATAAGGGCTCTATGTCAGGCCAGTTGTGTTCATTTCAGTAATGCGCTCCATATGGAGTGGTCAGGGTGTTATTTTGTTGCCAGATATTTCATGTAATAATATATTGCACCGTGTGAGTTGCGATACGACTTGGGAAATTTCTTATGTGTTGGGGATCCGCATAGAGATGATGTTACATTAGCCGGATGGCTTTTGAGATTTTAAATCGTATATCGCACCTCAGTTGTGCTCGAGTTTTGTGGCTTCTGGCTCTATATGTCTCCTCGGGGATGGAATTATGCACTTAGTGTGCTTGTGACCAATATTCGGTATATTATTAAAATGAGCAATCTAGCTCGGTACGTATCTCCGTATGTGAGTTTTATGGGTGGATCGGGTGGCACGCCGCCATGGTTATGTTGTTCGGATCGGGTTGCGCGCCGCAACAGTGTAAAGCTGAGTACAGTTCCCCGTATCTGTTTTATGTGTTTTGTTTCCTATATTTATGAGGAAAGCTCATGTTAGCTATGTGCCTGCGTCGCATGTATGATTCGCGAGCGGGGTATTTGTTCAATTATGTCGACCGCGTCGCATGTATGATTCACGAGCGGGGTAATTGGATTTCCTTTCCAGAGTTCGTTTTCATTGTATCGTGTTCGAATTGGTAGCCTATTGGCACATTGTGGCATTATATGAGACTTTTGGGTCATGTCGGGGTAGCTTATTGCCTAGCAATTCGTACTGGGTGAGACAAGATTTTTGGATTTAGAATTAGCGCAATCTGATTACGTGAAATATAATAAGGAGTAAAGATCATTATTTGGTTCAGAATGAGGTAATGTTTCTTGTCAGAAGTATAGACACAATGATTGGTTGACTCGGCAGTTGATTATGAATTTCTGCACATCTCTTCCGTTGTGGCGGCATTGTAAGAGTTAGAGTAAGACCTGTGTATGTCATGGGGTGCAGTGGGAGCATCAGATTCGTGGAATTTTAACTAACTTGATCATAAAATGTTACTGTGGTCCGGGGAGTAAAGTGATGGTAGATGTGAATTCAACAAAGTTATGCAACCATGTTTAGGTACATCGTGTAGTGATTGATATAGTGATCTTATGTTGGAAACAGGTCGGGCATAGAGTTTCGGATGTTGGAATTGGGCTCTAAGGCTTATTTGCTTGAATAAAAGGGAATATCTTTAGAATTTATCGAGCTAATGTCCTCAACTAAGTTGTGGTAGCACGGGAAGGTGCACGAGGTGCTAAACAGTGATTTCAGACTACTTCAGTATAGTTCTCAGCACGTTCGAGGACGAACGTATGTTTAAGTGGGAGAGAATGTAACGACCCGACCGGTCATTTTGAGCCCTGGCGCGTCGTTCAGCAATCTGAGGCCATGAGCAGCTTCATTTCAGGTGTTATGACTTGTACGCGTGGTCGGAATTGAATTTCGGGAAGTTCGGAGTTGATTTGGGAAGTGAATTCTCATTTCGGAAGCTTAAGGTTGAAAGAATGAACTAGGATTAGATTTCTGAGTAAACGACCTCGGAATCAGGATCTAAAGGTTCCAGCAGGTTCGTATGATGATTTTGGACTTGGGCGTATGCCCGGTTCGGGTTTTGGATGACCGGGAGCGTTTTGGCGCCTATTGTGGAAGTTGGCATTTTGGAAGGAATTTCATAAGTTTGGTTTGAAGTGCATTTCGGTGTTATCAATGTTCATTTGGGATTCCGAGACTGGGAGTAGCTCCGTATGGTGATTCTAGAGTTGGGAGCGCAATCGGAAGTGAATTCGGAGGTCCATAGGTCATTTTGAAGCCATTTGGCTAAAGATAGAAATTTGGAAGTTTTTGAGAAGTTTGACCGAAAGTGGACTTTTTGATATCGGGGTCGGAATTCGATTTCGGAAGTTGGAGTAGGTCCGTAATATCAAATATGACTTGTGTGCAAAATTTGAGGTCAATCTGACATGATTTGATAGGTTTAAGTCTTGGAAGTAGAAGTTAGAAAGTTCAAAGTTCATAAAGCTTGAATCGGGGTGTAATTCATGGTTTTAGCATTGTTTGATATAATTTGAGGCCTCGAGCAAGTCCGTAATATGTTTTAGGTTGGTTGGTAGGTTTGGTTGAGGTCCCGGGGTCCTCGGGTGGATTTCGGGTGGTTAACGGATCGATTCCGGAGTTTGAAGAGGGGGCTGGGGCTGCTGCTTCTGGTATTTCCGCTTCTGCGGATTTGGGACCGCAGAAGCGGCCTCGCAGAAGCGAAGAAGAAGCCGCAGAAGCGGCTGGAGGTGGAGCAGCCCAGGACCGCAGAAGCGGCCCAAGATCCGCAAAAGCGGAACCGCATATGTGGTGGGCCGTACGCAGAAGCGGAATTGGGCTGGAGCCTAGGACCGCAGAAGCAGCATTTTGACTGCAAAAGCGGAACCGCATAAGCGGAAATAACTGGGGCAGAATGGTTGTTTTAAAATCGTATATTTGGCCATTTCTCTCATATTTTTCATGGCTTGGGCGATTTTTAGGGAGCTTCAAGAGAGGATTTTCATCATCAATGATAGGGTAAGTTATCCCCACCTATCTTGAGTTAAATACATCAAATGTGTATGGATTTAAGCATAAAATTTTGTAGAAATAGTTGGGGTTTTGGTAGGAAGACCTATAAATTTTATTCTTGGAATTTAACCACGATATTGAGTATAGAATTTAGAGGAAATTATATATTTGAGTTCCTAAGTTCATGGGCAAAGTTTATCTTTGAAAATTTTCGGATTCTGCGCATGTGGGCCCGAGGGCATTTTTGTTAACTTTTCAATCGTAGTTAGGAATATTTATAAATTTGATTATAATGAGTACCTTAGCATATATTAATGGAGTTGTATAAATATTGGCTAGTTTTGGAGCATTGTGCGTTGGTTCGAGCCTTCGGAAGAATGAAGAATGCCGGTTATGAGTCTTCAGAGCGAGGTGAGTCTCCTTTATAACCTTGTAAGAGGGAATTGTCCTCATAGGTGAAATAATTGATTATGTGCTCCTATTTGTGGGGGCTAAGTACGCACGAGGTGACGAGAATCCGTGTGTAGCTACTATTATACTATTGTCCGGGTAGTTAGGACCCAAAAGCATGTTATACTTGAATTATTTATGAACCCATCGATAGTTTGAATTGCTTAAATCACATTGAATTAGTAAGGGGATTACTGAAAGGATTAAACTTCATTTCTTAAAAAATTGTTAAAAGAGAATTGGTTTTATTTGGATAATTATTCCCCGATAAAATTCTAATTGGCTATTTGAGCATGTATATTATGTGTACCTGCGTCGCATGGATGATTCGCGAGCAGGGTGATTGTTTATTTTAAGTTGACCGCGTCGCATCGATGATTCGCGAGCGGAGTAATAGATACATCTATGGTTCGTGCCGTTCGACCCTCGGCAGTGCACATTTTATATTTCTGTTGGATTGGGCTGTCGTCTCGGTGTGATTTGCGCATATTATTTGTCGCTTGAGAATTTTTAAACGTGATATTGCCTTTCATGGCTTGATATAAATTGATAAGATAATGAAAAGCAAACCTTTAAAATCCTTTATTATTTGTTAAACATGTTTACCTGTTTTCCGGCTTCGTGAGTTAGAACTACTATATAAATCCATAATTTCCTCACATTTTTAGTATATTGTTAATTGACCTCTAGTAAGTGTCAAAGTTGACCATCTCGTCTCTACTTCTTCGAGATTAGACGGGATACTCATTGAGTACACGTTGTTTACGTACTCATACTACACTTATGTGTATTTTTGTTGCACATATATATATAACCCTATTGGCCTACTGGGCGTAGCAGCGCGGATGATTCTGGGACTAAGTGAGTTGCATTATTCGAGGCGACTCGCAGCTAGTATAGTCCCTTTCAGTATATTATATTTATTTCTTGTCCACTGTATTTCAGACGGATATTGTATTGTATGTCCTTATCTGTAGATGCTCATGCACTTGTGACACCGGGTTCTGGGAGGATTTTTGGATCATTCAGTACTAAGTCTTTTATCGACCTTATGTTCATTTTTGTAAAAATTTTATTATCTAATATTTAACGTATAAGAAAAATATTTTCCGCAAATACTAAAACTGGAATTTAATTATGCATTCTTGGTTGCCTTGCCTGACAACGGCGTCCGGCACCACCACGGCCCTTAGTGAATTTTGGGTCGTGACAGAAAAGGAGAAGCAAATCCATGAAATTATGCCAAGAGTCAACACCATATATCAACACATGTCATATTTTATGACAAACTCTAATACTTTTGGAGCTTCAAAAAATTTTAAAGTAGAAAAGAAATTACAAAATTTTAAATATTAACTAATTCGGTTATTAATTAATATCATGGAGTCCCACGTATTTTGCCAGATACTTTTAAAAATTGAAAACTAAAAAAAAATTATTCCAATTCTAGATTCCCACGTTTTTCATCAGTTTTTCTTTTTTAATTTATTATTATTATAAACCTAAAAATTCGTCAAAAAACTTTTTACATAGAAATAGTAATGAAGCAAAACAAAAAAAAAGGAAGAAAGAAACACTCCACGATTTGATCGTGGTCTCAAACGTGGAGAACAAAATAATTCACAATGGATACTGGCATACTGCCTCCCACATTGGGTAGTTATTTTACTTATTCATCGGAATAGAAAATTAGATTTCTTTTAGTTAAGAATAATTAATAAATTATCTTAAAAGTTCGCACTTAATTATAGTTACAATTCCTAATAATAAGGAGATATACAAGGTAACAATTACAATCCTCTTGAAGTTTACTGTTTTAAGTCAAAGCCTTCACGTTTTAACTTTAATTACAGTTACAATTCCTAATAATAAGGACATAGACAAAGCAACTGTTACAATCCTCTTGAAGTACTATTTCAAGTAAAAGCCTTCATATTTTCATTTACGGTTTCAACCAAATTCATATGTTTTCAGGGAAGATGAAGATGATCTGAAGGTAGAAAGCTTTTTTTTTTCTTCACTTTTTCATCTTGAGGCTTCTATAATTATATCTGCCCATTTTTGCATCATAATTGTTCTTTCGCATACACTTCTAATTCCCTATTACTTGTAATTTGTGCTTTTATTTCGTCTTTATAGTAACCGTAATAATTGCTTTGGAAAGTGTAAATATTAGTTATGTTCCATTGGTTAAGTTACTTGGAGACTACTAAGTGAACCCACAAAAAAAATTATATTGCAACTTGGTTAATGATTGATTGCTTAATCTAAAATCTGATTATTCTACATTTGTGTTTAAGACAAGGAGTGATTTGTATAGGAGGTCGTGGTTATAAAAGAATTTGGAGCAAAAACCAAGTAAAATTATTGATTTGTATTGGTAAGAATCATTACCAATTCGGTACATTTTTTATGATTTTTATTTCTGTTTTTCCCTTACTTATCTTCTTCTTTTGTTTGGCCATGGTTATGTAAAGGAGATTGAGTATTCAAATATATAATTATAAATAATTTTTTGTCATTGAAGTATTCAGTTTTTATGTCTTTTTTTGTTGGTAAATGTTCCTTCTCTTTTCATTTTCTTCTTTTCCATTGTCCTCTATTTCTTCTTCTTTGTTTCTTTTTATAGAGTAATAAAATAGAGAAAACTATTCTAATCTTATACTAATGAAACATTTTGAACGGTAAATTGAATTTTATAGTATTTACAGTTGTGCCTATAAATGATAAAGTTTTTACTTAACAATATGCTAGATAATTATTGAGCAGTTGTGGTAGATATTTCAATTTTTTTCATATTTAGGTCTTCTAAGGATCATATAGGTTCTTAAAAGTCTTTTATCTAAATTTTTCGTGGAATGATGGTGTTTGTTTTCCGTGAGAGAGAAGAAAGTTGATGGAAAACTTGAAAACTATATGTTTTCTTTGTAGATTAACTTGCCCATCTAAGCAAGACATTTTATTTTGTATTTATATGTTTTAAATACCTATTTCAGCAGCAATAAATATTTTTTTTTTTGCTTGATTAACTTATGCTTTCTTCATTTTCCTTGAAAAACTATACTCATGTATGGTATATTTTCTACCGATTCTGAAAGTCCTTTATTCTGACACCTTTTTTTGTTAGTCATGGTTTATCTGGTACCAACAAAGTATGTTTCTGTATTCCTTCACAATACTGGTTAATTGAGTAATTTCTTAGTATAAAGAAAGAATAAAGAAACAAAGAAATAAAGAAAACTAAAAAAATAGTTTTTACGGTATTATGTCACAATAATAAATGTTAATTCACAATCTAAAAAGGTACATTAATATATTTTATAAAAATGTTCGATATTGACGCTTTAAGTTTAACTAAACAGGGGTACACTGGTTACTCAATAATTTTTTTTTTGTTTGTAGATTATGAATATATGATATTACTTTTCTCTTTAAAATTTATATTAAAGAGAATTTTCATGCATTATAGAATACTTTTAAACCTTAGGACAGAGTGAATGAAAAAATTAATATAACTTTGAAGTGGAATAATAAAAGAAAATTTATACAAACTTTATTATAATTTTGAAGTGGAATAATAAAAGAAAACTTTGAATTTAAATATAAAGATAATTTTTTCAATAGATGTGAAAGTATCTAGCTTCATAGTCAAATAACTACTTCTACCATATTGGATTAGACTGAAGTCTTCTTCTCGGCTATATTTGATTGTATCATTTCTATTATGAATAACAAACTTATCAATTTTAATTCATCCGAGGACATGTTTTTATCTAAATTCAAATCCCTATTTATAATGTATTTTCTATAGCAAAATAATTATTTCCTGGCTTGATCAGTCACTACAAGGCGTTTTGATGCTAATTACACAAGTGTGAAGATACTGTCATTTTATACCATGTCTGGTATGGTCCTGAAGATATAGTTTGGGTGCTAATTAAAGTGGTTGGGAACATTAAGTACTACAAGATTTTACAACCAACTATTTTATAAAACTATCATACTTGGCTTTCAACTAATTATTGTCTTTATTGCTTTGTTAAGAGTCGGGAACAAGTACTTCAAAATAAGGAAATTAATACTTTCAAATTCTTTAGAAATACGGTAAAAGTTGTCTGGGTGGGTAATATTAAGATGAGGAATCCATAGAACTTGCTTTCAGTCAGAAAAAGATATAAGCAAGAAAGAATTGGTTTAGATAACTTGAGGTTGAGACCATTAATACTGTTATTTTGTGTTGATTAGCGTACTTCCAAATATTCCTACTTTGACTCATCATTTTCTATTTTTTATATTTTGGAGCTTGATACCCACTAGACCAGAAAGAAAAGTATATTTCATACACAGAATTTGTTAACCAAGAGCTTATTCTATTTTCAATGGTTGATATTTGAAGGTCTATTTCACCAGTGCTTAAAGGTTTGGAACTAGATCGAAGGAAGATTTTGTTTTGTGTCTTTAAGAGAAACTTTGTTAATTTATACTAACATATTGTGTAGTATAAATGGCCTTTTTTTCGAATGGTACTAATAAATTTGTGAGAATCAGAATATGGCGAATTATCCAAGACTGTATTTTCTTATGAATGCTTTCCTCACTAGCTATTTTCTAATGGATACATATATTTGCTTATGACTTTAAGGTATGAATATCAAGTGGATTTACATGTTCATAAAATAATAGTATTTGCAAACTCCTTTATATCTACCATATTTTTCAGATAACATTTTCTTATAAAAGAAAAATATTAAATATTCTCCATGCAACGCGCAAAGAAAAAACTGACGTCAAAGGTAGCTTTTAAAACGCCAAATGCTGTAATTTCTTTGCCCCTTTTTGTGGTGCGCTTCTCCAGTTTCGTTTTCTGCTGATGTTCATTATAGAACCTTTTGAGTGGAGGATTCCTGATTCCTAAAAATATTTCTTCAATCCTAGTAAGATACAACTATATAAAATATTTTTCAAAAAAATAATATAAAATATGAGATGTGTCATGACATTATCCTAAAATATTCAACAATAAAGATAATAAAATTATGTAATATAAATATTGCTAATTAAAAAGCCATAATAAAAATAAACATAATCTAAAAGTACCAAGTCATACTAAAATAAGTAGACTAATAAGAGAGTATTAATTACATGATTAAACGCTAAAAAAAATAAAAATAAGTTATGAATTTTTATCTATATTATTATAAAACAAAAAATAGATATTCAATACATTCTCGTTCGTAGTATTAAATTAAATGTCTTTTGTTAGCATTAGCATTAATTTGATTTTGGTTTGCATTTTTGTTAGTATTATTTAATTTATTAATGTTAATGGCTATAAAATTTATTGAAATATTCAAAAGTTCTAAGTTCATCTTTGAAATAATAACTTAAAAGATAAAATTATAATTTTTTTAAGAAATATTTATAAATTACATCACAATAAGTATATTTATATATTAAATATATCTAAAAATTTTATATACATAATGTTGGGTTGCTTTTCTCTTTAGTTAAACTTGGATTGCCCTTAGGGCAATACTGAATCTGGTAAATATCCCGAAATTAGAATAATTGGATTCCACTCTACTATTCTTATATACTCTCAACAAAATTAGGCCCCCTCTAAGCGTAGAAAGGGCTGAAATGGATTTGTGGCAGAAAGCACGGAGCTTCGCGGACGAAGCAGCAAAGCGATCACAGGAGTTCAGTATAAAAGCCGCTAAGCGTTCACAGGAGCTCAGCATTGGCTCTTCCAAGTTATCCGACGTCGTTTCCGAGACTTCCAAGCGTTCCAAGGAGATCGTTGGGGAAGATTCCAGACGCGCCGACCAGATCAAGTTTCAAATTCCCGCTGCAGCTGCCTCCCTCTCTCAACTCGTGGACTCCTCCTCATCTTCCCCTCAATCTGCTTTGGATGCTCCTTCGGTTGCTGAACTATACAAGTTTGGAGTTACTGATGAGTTGAGAGAGTTCGTCAAGGGTATAAATATGAACACATTCCGGGATTTTCCACTTCAAGGTACTTGCTCTGCTCTTTCTCCCTCTCTTTAATGCATGCATTGCTAACAAGTTAAAGTTACACAGCAACTCTGAAAACGAGACAATGAAATTGTAGTACATTTTTGTATTTGGAATATTGATAGTTTGAACATTAGGTATTTTATGAAGCTCAAGGAAGCTTTTCATGAGCTGCGATTGATCTGTGAAGCAATAAGAATATAATGAAGATGCTACTGAATTTGCTACCAATAGCATTTCCTTTAGATTTCTGAAGTCATTCCATGCATTAATCACGTGTACTTTCTTTCAATTGCTTCAATGGCCTATCGTGAGGAAGACAGGCTTAAATGAAATCTCTCATGATATGCAGATGAGTCAGAGATGTATGATACTCCTACAATCTCAAACGTTCGGCAGGATCTTACAGAATTTCAGGAAAAACATGCAAAACTTGTTCTTTCATCTGTAAAGGTATGACTCTCAATCTTTCATTGTCATTACCTGGTCAAAATCAGTATAGATATTTCTAGTCTCTTATATTGCTCACTCCCATGCTCAATCGAGCCTAAATCTCAAGGCATCTTGACTGCCACTTCTCTTATGTTCTATTGAGTTTAATGAGAATCTACTTCATTCTAACAACAACAACAACTACCTAGTGTATTCCCACAAAGTGGGGTCTGGGGAGGGTAATACGTACACAGGCCTTACCCCTACCCGAAAGGGCAGAGAGGCTGTTTCCAATCGACCCTTGGCTCATGAGAAAGGGAAGAGAAAGAGGAGGAATCTACTTCATTCTAGTTCTGGAGAATTTCATTCTAGTTAACAGTCATGTCGCACCGTAAGTATCTTTCAGGAAATAATAATCTCTTCTTCCTGGCTTACACCAAGCTGAATGTGTTGCTTATTCTGTATAGTTTTTTTTTTTGATTTGCACCGCGTGTCCGAGTCTCTATGAGCCCCGACTAATGCTGGGGGTGCACAGGCCCTCGACAAGGAGTTTCCCCCAAGTGCACCACGGTTAATTCAAGTTTTACCCAATCTGATGGCCCTAAAAAATTGTTTGCACCCAGTGGGTTTCGAACTTGAGACCTTGAAAGGGAGAATGCCCCATAATGAGAATGAGAATGTACATAATAGAGTAGAATGTTCTAGAATATTCTAGAATCAGTTAACTAGTTAGGGAATTAATTCAAGTAGTTAGCTAGTTGTTAAAGTTATATTAATCAGTGTATGAGAACAAATTGTACTGTTGCATATGAGAAATACTGAACTTCATTTCTCTCCTTCATTATTTCTCTCTCTAGAGTTTTACTGTTCTATCTTCTTCGTTGAGCTAGGGTTCACCATTTCCACCAATTTCTACATGGTATCGGAGCAATTGATCGCGATTGCGAGTCCACAACATTGATTCCGGGATACTCTGTTAGTTTCATAACTCAATTGATAGGTGAACTGCAGAATTGAGATTCAACAATGGGGGATAAGACTGAATTGGACCATAACCATCCGATATTCCTTCATCCTTCAGATACGACTGGAGCTCCCATAATTTCGATTCAATTGACCGATTCTGACAATTACATCACCTGGAGTCGAGCGATGGAAATTCAACTGCTTGGGAAGAACAAGCTAGGGTTAGTCGATGGGACTCTGAAAAAGGGGGCTTTTAACGCAGCACTAGGTCATCAGTGGGATCGATGTAACGCTATTGTGTTGGGATGGATCATGAGCTCAGTATCGAAAGAATTGATAACTGGAATTGTGTATGCGAAGAATGCTAGAGCTGTTTTGGAAGATTTGAGGGAGCGATTTGATAAGGTAAACACCTCACGAGTGTATCAGTTGCATAAGGCAATAGCTACAATCACTCAAGGAGTCGATAGTGTATGAGTGTATTTTTCAAAACTTCAAAATCTATGGGATGAGTTTGACAACATGGTACCACCTCCATGTGACTGTGCGAAGTCCAAACATTTCATCGAGTTTATGCAGAAACAGAAGGTCTTACAGTTTTTGATGGGGCTGAATGAGACCTATGAACAAGCTAGGAGCCAAATTTTGATGACTAGTCCTACACCAAGCATTAATAAGGCTTACTCAATGCTGGTTGAGAGAGAGAGTCAAAGATCAGTAGCCAACATCGTGACAGCAAGGAGATACAAGTGATTCTGCAGCACTTCTAGCTGGGAAAGGTGTTATACATCAGAGTTATCCAAAACCAAAGAGGAACTGGAATGTGCAGTGTGATTATTGTAAAATGAAAGGTTACACGAAAGAAGGGTGTTACAAGATTATTGGATACCCTGCAGGTTTTAAAGGAAAGAAGAAAATGGGCAATGCGTATAATACTTATACTGAAAACAATTCCCCAAATGTAATTGCAGGAAATGCAGGAGGAACTTATCAACCTGATGGAATTAACAAGGGAGAAATGGCCAGAGCACCACAGCTCAGTGTTTTGGAAAGCGTTAAGCGCAAAAAAGCGACGAGGCCTCGCTTAACAGAAGCGAGAAGCGCGAAGCGAAGCGCGCGCTTTTTTGCCGTGAAGCGCAATTTAACACAAATAAAAAAAATAAAATAGGCATAGATAAATGGCTAAGAACTCATTAAAAATAACATTTTAAGCAAATGTTTCAATTCTTGAATCAAGAAGCAAAGAATAGAAACTAAAACTAGATAGTAAATAATCCTCAAAAGTCATAATATATTAAGCAAATGCAAAACAAAATCACAAAAAGAGCAACATCCTATTCTTCAACAAGATCTCCAAACTCTTGAAGTGTCATCATGTTCGAGTTATTATATTGGTCATCATCTTCTTCTTCATCGGAGGCTTCATTAATTAGGGTTCTACTTGTACAAGAAGAAGAAGAAGAAGAAGAAGAAGAAGCAGTGGTATGTCGCAGCGTCACTGGATTTCGCTGGGCTTGAGAAGAAGACCAGCGTATCTTTTGGTAACAGATGCCTTTGGAGCTATGTTTATTTGCCCAAATTTTTTAAAAAAGCCCTAGCTTCAGCCTTCTGCTCGCTTAAGCAAGCTTTTTATCGCTTTTCTTAAGGCGTAGCTTCTTGCTTAAGCGAGAAAAGCGAGCGCTTTTCTAGTGTGAGTCGCTTTTTTTCCAGAAAAGCGTAACCCCTTCGCCTCGCCTCGCCTCGCCTCGCTTCGTCGCTTAAAGCGAGAAGCGAGCACTTTTAATAACCCTGCCACAGCTGACTCCAGAGCAGTATGATAAAATCATGAAGATGCTGAATCTAAATACTAATCGAGAACAACAACAAGAGAATACAGCCAACATGGCAGGTAATGCCTATTCATTCCTTGTTGATATAGCAAAAGCAGATTGGATAATTGATACGGGAGCAACTAATCATATGGTTGCTGATATAAGATTGTTGAACACCAAGAATACTAGGAAGGTAAATTTACCAAATGGGGAAGTAGTACAGGTGACTCATATTGGAAATTGCAGAATAACAGGAACAGGAGAAATAAAGGATATATTATTTCTACCTGACTTCCAATATAACCTTATGTCAGTGTCTAAGGTGACAAAGGATCTTAGATGTGTGGTTGCATTCTACCCTGACTTTTGTCTGTTCCAGGACCTCTTCAATGGGGAGGTGAAGGGGATTGGTAGAGAGAAAGATGGTCTTTATCTACTGGTGTCACAGTCAAATAAAGCAGCTGGAACAAAATCAGGGGAAGTCATAAAGGGATTAACAACACAAGGAAACAAAGAAAAAATGATGATATGACACAAGAGGTTGGGGCATGCATCAGGAAAGGCTATGGAGAAGCTGCCAGGTTACAATATAGAGATATGCAAATCTGTAATTGACAGATGTGATGTATGTCCATTAGCAAAGCATCACAGACTACCTTTTCCTTTAAGTACTAGTAGAACAAATAAAGTGTTTCAATTGCTGCACTTGGATGTCTGGGACCATATAGTACACCAACCTATGATGGAAATAGGTACTTCTTAACAGTAGTAGATGATTACTCTCGTGTAACATGGATTTTTCTGCTAAAATTCAAATCAGATGTAATCATAGTACTTAAAGATTTTCTTCTAAGATAATAGCAACACAGTTTAATGCAGTAGTCCAGATAATAAGGTCTGATAATGGAGGAGAGTTTGTGAACTTAGGGATGCAAGATCTGCTTAAATCCTTGGGAATCATACATCAAAGAACCTGTACCTACACACCCCAACAAAATGGGGTAGCAGAGAGAAAGCACAGGCACCTTCTTGAAGTGGCAAGATCATTCAAATTCCAAGGGCATATCCCTACCAGATTTTGGGGACATTGTATATTAGCTGCAGCGTATGGGATCAATAGGCTACCATCAGTAGCCCTTGAAGGTAAATCTCCTTATGAGGTATTCTTTAACAAAAGACCTTCTATAAACCATTTGAAGACCTTGGGATGTTTATGCTTTGCTACTGCTTTGCCAAGGAGAGAAAAGTTTGGAAGCAGAGCAATTAAAGCTGTGTTTATGGGGTATTCTAATGTGACCAAGGGTTACATTCTATGTGATCCGGAGAAACATCTGTTTTTTGTAAACAGAGATGTCATTTTTAGAGATGAGGTCTTTCCATTTCAGTTGCAGGATACAGAGATAGATCAAACAATAGATCCTTTCCTCCTATATGATGATGATTGCTTACCATCAGCAGGCTCAATACCAGCATGTCCACCTGTATTGAATCCCTCTCAAGGAAATATATCTGAAGCTGATCCAATGACAATGCCAGAGACAGCTCCTACCACTACAGTTCAGGAGAGTTCAACCTTAGAGGAAAATCCTGAGCATGAACCTTTGCAACCTATAGATACATCTGCAGAGCCAGCTACTCATAATGAAGACATACAGAACATTGCTAATATGGATGAATCCATGATGCCAACTGATAATCTTGAACAGATTTTGCCATCCATAAGCAGCATTGACAGTGCAATTCCACTTAGAAGATATCAAAGAGGAACCAAGGAGCCAGTATGGAACTCAGAAGCCATCTACCAACTCAGTTTTATATCCCATTGAAAATGTAGTTAGCTATGAGAAGCTGTCCACTTCTCATCACACTTACCTTAAAGCTTTTTCAGCAATCACAGAACCTCAAAATTTCCAGCAGGCATCTCAAGATAGTAGATGGGTTGAAGCTATGCAAAGTGAGATTCAAGCTCTTCCGGAGAACAACACTTGGAGACTAGTTAAGTTGCCACCAGGGAAGAAACCTATAGGCTGCAAATGGGTGTACAAAGTGTAGCTGAAAGCAGATGGACAAGTAGAGAGGTTCAAAGCTAGACTAGTAGCTAAGGGATATAACCAAAGGGAGGGGTTAGACTACAATGAGACCTTCTCCCCAGTGGTTAAAATAGCTACTGTGAGAACTGTCTTGTCCATTGCTGCTGTCCATAATTGGTTTATTCATCAGCTCGATGTTTATAATGCTTTCCTTCAGGGAGACCTCAATGATGAAGTCTATATGGAGCTTCCTCAGGGTTTTTCAAGCCAGGGGTAGCAGGGTATGGTTTGTAGACTTGAAAAATCCCTTTATGGCCTCAAACAGGCTAGTAGATAAATGGAACCTCAAGTTGACAGAAGCAATTCTGCATTCTGGCTTTCTTCAAAGCAGCCTAGATCATTCCTTGTTCATCAAACAACAAGGGTCAGACATTGTAGTGATTTTGGTCTATGTAGATGACATGCTAGTGACAGGTAGCAGTTTGCATCTAATTGAAGCCACCAAAAACTCATTACACCAAACATTCAAGATCAAAGACTTGGGTGAATTGAAGTTCTTTCTTGGAATGGAGTTCAGTAGATCAAGGAGAGGTATACTGATAAACCAAAGAAAGTATGCTTTGGAGATAATCTCTGAGCTAGGGCTTACAGGTGCTAAACCAGCATGGACCCCTCTAGAGCCAAATGCAAAGTTGACAGTGCCAGCGCTTGATAAACTGACAAAAGCTGAGGATGATACTCTACTAGCTGACAGTGGACAATATCAAAGGCTCATTGGAAAATTGTTATATCTGACATTGACAAGGCCAGATATAGCATTCTCAGTACAAACATTGAGTCAGTTTCTACAAAGCCCTAAGAAGTCTCATTGGGATGCAACAATGAGAGTAGTAAGATACATTAAAAGAGAGCCAGGAATGGGGATTCTGTTAAGTAGCAGGAGCAGCAATATGTTAAATGTGTATTGTGATGCAGACTGGGCTTCCTGTCCCAATATAAGGAAGTCAGTATCAGGTTTTCCGGTGAAATATGGATGTTCTTTGATTTCAAGGAAGTCAAAGAAACATAACACAGTGTCAAGAAGTTCAGCTGAAGCGAGTATAGAAGTATGGCAAGTGCAGTATCAAAAGTAGTGTGGTTGACAGCTTTACTAAAGGAGCTGGGGACAGAAGTAGATTAACCAGTTAAGGTGTACAGTGATAGCAAGACTGCCTTGCAAATTGCAGCCAATCCAGTGTTTCATGAGAGAACGAAACACATAGAAATAGACTGTCACTTTATTAGACAGAAGATTCAAGAGGGTTTGATAAAGACAGAACATGTGGGATCTAGAGATCAAGAAGCTGATATTCTAACGAAAGGATTAGGAAGACAACATCATGAATATCTTGTGGGCAAGCTAGGTGTGCTGAACATTTTTGCACCACCTAGCTTGAGGGGGAGTAATGAGAATGAGAATGTACATAATAGAGTAGAATCTTCTAGAATATTCTAGAATCAGTTAATTAGTTAGGGAATTAATTCAAGTAATTAGCTAGTTGTTAAAGTTATATATATCAGTGTATGAGAACAAATTGCACTGTTGCATATGAGAAATACAGAACTTCATTTCTCTCCTTCATTATTTCTCTCTCTAGAGTTTTACTGTTCTATCTTCTTCGTTGAGCTAGGGTCACCATTTCCACCAATTTCTACACCCCAAGGCTCAAGTCAATTGCCACCGGGCCAACCCCTGAGGGTTTGTATAGTTGGAATATATTGCAATAAGATGCACAATATTAAATTATATAATTTTATGCGTTCTTCTGTAGTTTGGGTAAAGACTTCTGTATAAGAAAGCCGTAATATCGGAGTATAAGATGAGGCTTTTGACAATGTATTAAGAATATATAGAATAAAGCCATTGTTAGACATTTAATCTTTGAATTGGAGATATGTACTGGGCCGGTCATTTGAAGATTACAGGTTTCTGGTCATTCTCACTCCTATGGGACTGTCAAATTGTGTGCTGAGCTAATACATATTTCTTCTCAGCTTCATAAAATTGATCACTATTTGCGTGTGCTGATCCTTCCCGATACTTCAGCGATGAAATAGGAAAGTTAGTAAGAAGATAGCGGTAATTATAGCGAACATGCTGATCTCAGTGAAATTAAATTCTAGGACTGATCAATATATTCCGCTCACTATTCTGTCATTGATGATGAGTATATTTCACTTTTCAAACATTTCGTTACCTTGAGCTTAAGATGCACAATTCTAAAATTGTTGCTACTCAATTTATAACAGGACCTTCCTCATTCTCTGATTAAATTCTAATGAAAAGGAATCATCAACAATGACTTTGGAAAA
Organism: Nicotiana glauca; assembly: GCA_026770625.1. Taxonomy (NCBI): domain Eukaryota; kingdom Viridiplantae; phylum Streptophyta; class Magnoliopsida; order Solanales; family Solanaceae; genus Nicotiana; species Nicotiana glauca. The sequence continues at coordinate 73,163 of MU780977.1, forward strand.
CATTAGGACCTTCCAACGCACCAGAGCCACGAAAATGAAATCCATCTTTTTTCTAAAATTCATTCATGAATCCAGGGACCTTATCTCCTTTACTGCTGTGGTGGACTGGTTACGCTAATCCATCATTGAAGATCTAGTTGCTTTAAATTTGGAGGAACTATTAGCATCTTTAAAAAGGATGACATAAGACTAGGTACTTAAATAAGTAGCTGTTGGAGGTCTGTGGCAAATTTTTAGGGTAGTTAGGTACATATTCTACTGGTTGAGAGCATTTGATTCACTGTTCTTAATTTAAACCAACCCTACATTTTACCAGTACAAACACAAATAGTTGGAAAATGCTTTTGTTAGATTTTTCTCTGGCAGTTAGCTTCATTATTTAATCAACTATATTTGGTGTAGGTACAAAAAGAAATACATGGACGAAGTGAAAATGAAATCTGCTGAGAAGGCAAAAGTCAAGGAGGCAAAGGATATTTCATCAGCTGAAGCAACTTCTACACCAGTGACCAGGGCAACAACCCAGACAAACAAGAAGGTATCCTCATCAACTGCTGACCAGGATTTGGACGTTTTTCTTCTCGGAGAGGACAGCGATGAAGGGCCAGGTACTCTATTTACCATCTCACACTTTTTGTCACCTGGTGTAAGGAATAGTATCTAATTTATTTGTGAAGATCATTAAGGATACAGTTTATCATCATTCTTTCCTTTGACACACTTTTGTCACCTGGTGTAAGGAATAGTATCTAATTTATTTGTGAAGATCATTAAGGATACAGTTTATCATCATTCTTTCCTTTGATCTCCCATTAAAGAAAGGGAAAAAAGAAGAAGAGAGAAACACACACGCCAGCTTCATTCCTTTATACTCTTCCTTTACTGTACTGTAGATCATTGACTTACTAAAAAAATATTAACGATTTGAGTCGTTCATAACCCTGTTAGTCTATTTCAGTTATTTTAATTGGTGGACAATACATTTTCCCAATCCTGTCAAGAATTGTCGCCACAATCAGATGCTAACCCTTGATAATGTACAACATATGGTACAAAGCTATAGAACAACTATTTTTACGTGCTGAAATCCAAATTATCATCTTTCCTTGCTATTATCTAGTTTATGGTCTTCACGTAGCCATAAATGGTACTGTACACATCGTTGCTTGTCTTGCATCAACAATTGGTCTTATGTATTTTCCCTTTCAGTCGTTTGCCTTTTGTTCTCCAAGCAGCATTGGCCTTACGGCTTACGAAGTTACCAACAGGTCTGCATATTACATGTGGTCACACGAGACATCTCCATTTTATCTCTCAGAAGCTTAATATTTATGATCTGATTACCACCAATAAGAAGTTTCTGTTTTTGGTCTTGAAGAATAATCAGATGGTCAAAGCGTAGTGAGTCCTCATTCGCCAAGCCTATTTTTCAAGTTATCAGTTGTCTAAACTGGTTAACGCATCAGCTTTTCTGTTTTTACGTGTTTCTTTTTTATTTTTTGTTTCTTTTTGCCCTTTCTTTTCATTCCCAAAGCCTTTGGTTTTTCTTCAAGATAGAAAATACAGGGTCATATGTAGATATACCTTTGTGCTGCTCCTATTATCTTCAGATTCAAGGAGAATAATCGAGCTGCACTGACAATCTGTTCCTTTTTTCAGATGATAGGGACGATGCTTCTGATGATGATTTTCTCATGATATAGATAGGTAAGCACGGTTTTTTATTTTTTTTCTTTAGCCGAGGGTCTATCGGAAATAGCCTCTCAGCCCGTCTAGGGTAGTGGTAAGGCTGCGTACATCTCACCCTCCCCAGACCGCACTTGTGGGAATACACTGGGTCGTCGTTGTTGTTGTTGTATAGAGAGGTAAGCACAGGTTTGTCATCGCTATAAATCAGTATTTTACCAGTTAGATATCTGTATATCTCCAATCGTAGAAAATGCTGAGACCATAATTAAGTCGAAATTTTGACTTTCTGGAATAGTTATGGGAACCATGTCATGATGCATATGTTCCACTTTTTAAATGAGAGGACTCTTTCAATATGTAACATATTTGAACATCCCAAGTACAATGTATATGGTGGAAATTTATTCATTTGTCTTTATGAGGTTTCCTTTCCGCGGAGGGAGAGGGAGAGGGAGGGGAAGAGGGGTGGGCAACGGGGCCGCAAGAGATGCTCCAGTGTTGGAACTTGTGGGTTGCTGCTATGTTCTTGATACCATTGAATCTTTCTCCAGCTCCACGAATGGATTGTACTTTGTGCATTATGTATGTCATATCAAATTGAAGTATGATGTTAAATACCCATGTTCCATGCTTAAAGTAATAGATCTCACTTGTAGTTATTCCCAATTTCGTGACAACTTTTAAGAGTAGTTTAACCAAGTATGATCTGAATAGTTCAGCTCGAGCCAAAATGTCATGGTACTGGTGCTACCACGATTTGACAGATTTTGCTAACTTTTTGTGAAGCCTGCAGGAAGGTGAAATATTGGAAACTAGACCATACATTGGCTGCTTGCTGCTCGGAGAAGTTGTGGGTGAAATACACTGGCCTGTATGTACTCATATGGGTAATGCACGATAATCCAGCTCATATGAAATAGACAAATACTCAAATACATGCCACCTTCCTCAGCTCTTTCATCTTGTCCATTTCTTCATCCTTTTCTTTCTTTTTCAACTTTTATTTTCGCTGGAGTAGCAGAAGATAAGGTATGTGGCCGAGGAGGACAGTCGATATATAATGATTTTCATTTTGAAGGTGTATAGTTGAAATTCCTTTAGTGGTCTTATCATTCACCTTTTGTCTAGCTCTAGTACTGGCACTTTTCGTTCTATACCAGCTTCTCTACGTAGTACGTCAACATAGTTATAAGTTCAGGCTGTATGTTGAGTTTCAAATGCTGCGCTTTCCTTTCTCGAGTTGCTGGAATGTACCCTGAATGTAGTTTTTTTCATCAGTTGCTTCTCAACTGATGAAAAAAATGCTGAGAAGTGAGAACTGCAGCCTATTGTTGAAAACATTCATTAGGCAAACTTAACCCTTAGACAACATGCTTATGCCAGGTAATATAGCAAATTTTAAGGTATTCCCTAGGTGCCTTGGCGTTACAAGGTCGCTCTTATGGATAATGTATTAGCTCTCATTTGCTACTACTGTGTGAAACGTTCTATGCTACAATTCATGTTACACTTCATCTAGCGTATACTCAGGAAGAGAATTGTATAATCAGAAATCGCCGCACACCCTGTGTGCATATTCTCTAAACAAATTCGTGCATTCACTACACCTGTAAGTTGCTACAAGTTTAAAGTGGGATGTACGTTAAAAAAAAAAAAATTTTAAAAAAAAGAAGAAAAGTCTTTCCCAGCAAAAACGAATGGGATAATTGAAAATAAAGATGGATGAGTAAAAATTGGAAGAATGAAAGTTAGTGCTAGATAATGACATTATGTAAATCTAGCCATGCGATGTCTAATAGCCTGTTTGGCCAAGTCAATTTTTGGTCAAAAGTGTATTTTTTTTCTTTTTGCCAAAAGCACTTTTGGCCAAAAATTGAGGTGTTTGGCCAAGCTTCTGGAAGGAAAAAAAGTGCTTTTGAGAAGGAGCAGAGGCAGTTTTTGGAGAAGCAGAAAAAAGTAGCTTCTCTCCAAAAGTACTTTTTTGAGAAATACTTTTGAGAAAAATACTTAGAAGCAGTTTTTAACATCTTGACCAAACACTAATTGTTGTTCAGAAGTGCTTTTCAAATTAATTAGTCAAACACAAACTGCTTCTCACAAAAACTACTTTTGAAAAAAAATGTTTTTCAAAATAAGCTGATTTTTACAGATTGGTCAAATGCGCTATAAATCTAAAGTCAGAAGACAGAAAACTTCGACGAATGTGTGTTGGTTTTATTAACACTTTGAGAAGAGACAGAAGTAGTAAATCTAAGCACAACAAAAACAACTTAAACGCATAAACATATATATAGGATGGAAATAAAAACTCATACACATAAACATATCGTAAATATAATTATTTGGTTGGCTTGGGCGTGTGGACTAACTTCGAAGGAAGCTAGTACATTTATTGGATCGACATCCTGCGGACCACTGTCGCTTATCTTGTACGAAATTGCCAGAATTACATTGGATAGTACTACTTCGGTTTGTCATGCAGTGTTAGTTCCTTTAAATCATCGCAATACTTCAGTCTATACTGATTATGAATCCTTCTTAGGATACAAGATTAAAATTAGTATGATAATAGACCTAGTTTGTTTGACAACATCTTTTACCCTGTCAACAGAATTTTGTACTTCATGCATTTCAATTATATTAGTCTCTCTGCAAGTGCGTTGCACGTGTATGCTTAATCATGTGTATGCTTATATATGACACATTTTCCAAAAATGTTTGTGCAAAGAAAAACATAAAACTTAACTTTTACTGTCGTTGTTAAGTATATACATATTTTATAAAATGGTGTCAGAGTCAGCTTGCATGTTCCTCGACTATTGCATTGGGTATCTCTACCTCTCACTAGTATAGGTACCAAATAACTTAGTTCATTGAAGCTTAGGGGTAGATAGAAAGAAATCATCTACTCCATCCGTTTTAAATTAGATGAGGTACTTTTTTTTAATCCGTTCCAAAATAAATGATATTTCTAAATTTGGAAATAATTGATCAACTTTGAACTCTTTATTTACCCATTTTATCCATAATGAGAGGCTTTTATAACCATACAAATGTCATGGACCCACAAAGCTTTTAAGACCACAAATTTCAAAAATCTTTTTTTTTAAAACTCTGTGCCAAATTAAATTACGTTATCTAAATTAAAACAGAGGGAGTAGTTCTTTTGAATATTTGTGATGATTTCACAAGTGTAAGAAAGATTCTCAATGAAAAGGTACCTTATATGTGATCTTCATTCGGAAAAAAATATTTCAAGAAAAGTTAAACAAAACCAAATTTAAAGAAAAAAATTCAATTTTTTCATAGAAAACATCTTAAAAACAAACGCCATAACGGTAGAGCTTGTACTCCTGTGTACAATCCGCTCAATAATCACACATGTTCATATAGGGCTGCGGACGCCTAATTCTCTTAGATCGATTCTTGGTTTTAATTTGAACTGCAAACGTGAGCTTTAAACTTTTAACAGTATAATGTTATTATAGAATTTTGAAGCAAATCGGATTTATCATTACATATATAGCAAGCTGCATTATGACTCTATAAGCAAACATTTCGTCTCAACAATGAGACATATTCTAATTTGGTACTTTAATTTGGTTGGTATTATTAGCAGAGTTGTCAGATGAATTATCTCTATTCTGGCATTAATTATATGACGTGTTCCCCCAAAGCAACTTATTTTTTCCTTCCTTTCTATATTATGGAGTAATTATTTGAACTTTCTATTATTGATACTTCTTCTTTCAATAATACCAGCATATACTCCTCACAAACGTACATGTGTAATGATTGAATTATTAACAGATTTATATCGACTAATTTTGGCTCCAGTTAATTGCTGTTCATGTTTGGTGATATCTACATTTTGTCCATAACCTATGCAGCACCCTTTTTTTTTTTTTTACTTTTAAAGATTCTGCACCATAAATCCAATGATATGCAAAAGAACTTAAGTTGTCATAAATGATAGTTGAAACCTTAAATATTATTTTTTTTTTTAACAAGGAGAAATAGTGGGGGGGT
>MU780977.1:80686-91009 GCA_026770625.1 Nicotiana glauca
CCCCCCCCCCCCCCTCCCCAAAAAAAAAGAGTAAAATAATTTTATTCTATTCACTGATATATACTGTAAAAAATATATATAGACTTCACTTGAAAGGTAATTGCAGATAATTATCTATAACAATTGGAATTAGTAAACTTAAACTGAAAAATAAGAAAAGCAACCTCTATAGTAGGTTTACATTGCATGGCAGTAAACAAGTTTTATTACCCAACGAGTTAATATACCTTAATTATCTAATTATAAGGTCATTAGTTTGATGTTCCGTAAAAGGAAAAATGCTTTAGTTTTCTTAGAAGACAGCTCATTAAATTAAAGTAAAGAAAACTGCTGGATTCAAGATTATATCAAGCTTTAAATAGATATAGGTATCATACTTTCTCATGTCATGTGCTCTTAATTACTTCGATCCTATCTGGTAATAGTCTCAGATTATCAGTCAGAACAGAGGCTTCAAATTCGAGTGCCCCTACATATACCGTTGCGTCGTTATTATGTGTTCAGAGTTTGAAGGTGTACAAATTAAATCATATAAGACCAATTATGAGATGGAATTTATTTATATAGTACTTATATAGTAAATATAATTGTATCAATTTACGGATGATTTAATTTACTTCACCTGCTCGTCATTTCATAATACTACTCCTATTAATCACGGTAGGGATTAGTTAGGGTGAAAATAAATATGCACTAAGGAACAAATTAATAAGGATTGGACGTACAAACAAAACTAGGCAAACTTAAAACAGTTACTACGTGATAAAGGTAAACGAACTTATAATTAATTAGAGAAATGTATGACGGATTGCAGTTTAATTAGACTTATTATAATCTTTATTATAAATAGAATTGTATTTAAGGTAAATGTCTATATTTTAGAAAGACTCTGGGGTTTGTTACTTGGTGATTAAGTCACTTTTCCCTCTATAAATAGAGGGTTCTATTCCATTCTAATTCATCCCAAAGCAATAAGTAGGGGTGTCCATGGATATTTAAAACCGACTAAACCAACTGAATTGTACCATACCTGAACCAATTTTTAGGTTCTTTTAATAAAACCGTAGGTTTTTATCTAAATCTATAACTGTACTGATAATTAGGGTAATTTTTTATTTTATAAAAATAAACCGAAAAAATACTGAACCGTACCGAATAAATTTAAAATGTAAAAAATATATTTATATACTAAATTTAAAAATAATAAAGCACTGAATTTTTTATTGAGCCTTGAAATTATGAAATAATTATAAGCCAACAAGTAATTAAACTCAAAATCCTAATTCCCAAACTTATTATGCTACTCCTATTAAAGCTAAATTATTTTCAACATATTCATTAGTAAGACACAAGGTATTGTAGGGATTATGAGTCGCAAACTACTATGTATTGAACATGTTTCCTACCATATGATTTGAATTTTCTTTTTGAATATTTAATCTTCTATAGACTTTATTCTTGAGTGCTAGCTTGGTTTAATATCTTTCTTCTCGTGTAATTTATATTTTTATTGTATTTGCTTAGTTTCTTTTATGTAGCTATACAATAGTTGATGGATCCATACACTAGCCATCTTTCATGTTTTCTTAATTCATTATCTTTTAAAATGTCAAAAATATCTAAAAAGTTTTGCTAAGTCCTATAAAAGTACGTATGTTATTGCATTCTACTAGTGACTTTTACATGACATTCAAAAAAATTACCGAAAATTAATCAAACCGTACCGATACCGAAGGAAAACTGACATGATTGGGATGGTTTCGAAAAGTCTAATTTTGGTTATACATAATAAAATAATCGGCCGAACCGAACCATTGACATCTCTAGCAATAAGAATTTCCTCTCTACTTTTCTCTGTAATACGTTTCTTCTTCTTTTATTATTTTATAACACGTTATCAGAACGAGACTCTAACCAATTAAGTAAAAATATTGGGATTGAGCATAATGATTGTCAATTGTTTCGTAAACTTCCTTCAAGATTAAATTCTTGATTTACGATACGTATTTTACTTTATTTTTCTCTTTTAAATTCTTGACATTCTATAATTTGATTTTAAATACAAGCAAAGACAATATGTTGCGATTATAACTATAATAGAGTTTGTGAGGAATTATGACTATCCGAAGTGGTAAAATTTCTATGCCTTACAATGATCAAATTCATGTATGATTGTGGGAAAAGAAGTGGAAACTCGTACCGTTGAATTTGCTTCATTCTCATTCCCTTAAAAGAATGTGGTAGCAATATGTAATAGGTTTTAAAGAAGACAAAATTATTACTGTGAAGGTATCAATGGATGTGGACGTGGTAATAGATAAAAATATAATTGTCATTATTGTGGTAATGTGAATAATAAAGATTCTCAAAATAATTCTTCACTCTATGAAAGTAATATTTATCGTCGATTTGACATTATATTTTGTAAGTCACGTATAGATGATTATGGTCCATTCATGATGTGAATGTGACCACATGTAATTTATGAACACATATTCGTTCTTGGAAGAATATGAACATGCTAGTGGTAGTGAAATAAAAAATAAAAAAATTATTTCTTTATATGACATGAATGGTCATTGATCACGTACCTATTGTGATTATGCCAGAATATTATGTCAATGTAATTATTACATGCAAAATTAATAGAAGCAACATATATATGTTGCGTATAATGATTTTTACCATGACCATAATGGTATAACTTTTTCTGTGAAAAAGATATTAACCATATGTATGTTGATAAATATGTGGTAGTACAAAATTCATTAAAAGTTCTATAAGAGCCGATTGTGCTATTTTGGAGAAATAAAATTAATTATCAATAAGGTATTGAATCGTAGTAAGTCTCAAAGAAACCCATTGAATTTCTAAAATATTTGCGAAAGCGATTGATTATATTGAGACTATAAATAAAGAATAAATTTAATATCTTCCGTTACTACAAATTATAGCGAGATAATATGAAAGGCTACCCGCTTTATTCTCCAATTTGTACTACACAAATAAAATACTGTCATAGTAAATTAGTACTTTGTTGATATAAAAACCCATATTATAATAAACTTGGAGTTTATTCATAATTGCACACGTCATGATGTAAACCTAAATTTTATCAATATTGATAATTTATCCACTTGGCATAATTGGTTTAGTCATGTTAATTTAAGTATGATGTGCAAAAATAGAAGAGAATTCACATGGGTAAATATTAAAGAACTAGAAAGTTCTTTGCGAATTCTCTTATGTCGCTTGTTCTCATTAATTTATAGACCAACTAAAATTAGAACTAAATCCCATGAATGCTAGAAATATCAAAGATGAATATTCACTTTTCATGTATACATAAGATGCATCTATGAGATGATTATATGTGCGATTATTATTAACCCACAACCTGATGTTTGCAAGGTAACTTGCTCAATAATTTAATTTAGAGCATAATTTCCAAATTTTATTCAAGACAGTTCATCTTGATAGGTTGGTTTACATCATAGTTGATTTAGCAAAATAATTTATTGAGTGCCTCCACTTAATAGCTAAATTATTTCTTATGAGAACAAAGTTATCTATATCAGTTTGATATAGGTTATATACGAAAGTATATTACATTCTCCCCTTACAAGTAGTTTATGGTCGAGAACCAAATAATTCTATCTTAATTTTATTATTAATGTGCGGTGTATATTTTGATTAACACCATAATGCACAAAGATAGATTTTCAAAGTTGAGAAAACAAGTTAGTCTTTCTAACATAAGGAGGAGACAATATAAACAGTTGAGAAAAAGTTACGTGAAATGAATTATCATTTATACATCTAGATCCTCAAATAAGATAATATGAACTTGAAGTTCATAAAAAAGATAATTCATCTGTAATATATTGCAAAACATGCCATACGCATTTGCTTCCCAAAAAAATAACTATATTCTCACTGCAAATGCTCATATTAGAATAAGTCCTAGAAGGACAAAGTCTGTGGTACACTTAAAGCGTATAGACACATTGGTTACACATAAAATTCTAGATAAACAAATTATCAAAATGATCATAATAAGGAGACAAGTGATCTAGAAAATCTCATGATATAACGCTTCATAAAATCTCAGGAGAGGTTCAGGTAGTTGGAAAAATGAATTAAGAGATCTCTATTTTATGCCTTTATGAAAAATAAGGAGATTGAAACCGATATAAAATGTTCATTGACGACATTCATGGTAGCACTAAATATACATGAGGATCTTAAGTCTGGAGAAATAATTTCGAATAGAATTGGTTTCGTATGAAAGACATGTAGTTTTGAACATGTATTTCAAATACTTGAAAGTATAAAGTTAATGGTATATGCAATCAGTTTTCGATATCTTATTTCTCTAGCATGACATGAAAACTTGATATGCATCTAACTAAAGCCTATTATATGACTTAACTTATATGAAAACTCTTGAAAGATTTAAATCGCTTAAAGCGTATACAATTCTTGGTCCTGAAGTACCACATCCTAAGTACAATTTGTGCACATATGTATCTGGCTATAACTATAAGCATGATAATATGATAGCGAAAATAGCTCTATAGAGATATTGAAAAGGCTATTCCACGATATTATATAAAATTACATATCTATCAAGAATGATGATTTCAAGGTTCAACATATTCATTCAAGTTAATATGGCTGGTTTATTTATCAAATCTTTACCAATGATCTTTTGAAGATGGTGCACAAGACTGGAATGCGAAGGCTCAAGGATGTGAATTGATGCCCTCATCAAGGGGAGTTAATACGCGTTGTACTCTTTTTTTTTTTACAAAGTTTTGTCCCACTGGTTTTCTTTGCATAGTTTTTAACGAGGCAACCAGAAGGCGTATTATTAAACATGTGTACTCTTTTTCCTTCTCTAGAATTTTTTTCCATTGGATTTTATTTAGTTAAGGTTTTAACGAGGCACATTATATTGAATAGACATTCAAGGGGGAGTATTATAAATAAAATTGTATTTAAGGTGAATGTCTATATTTGAGAGAGATTCTAAGTTTTGTTACTTGGTGGGTGGCTAAGTCATGTTCCCCTATAAATAAAGGATTCTAATTCATTATAATTCATCCTAAATCAACAAAAAATTTCTCTCTCTACTTTTCTCTGTAATAAGCTTCTTCTTCTTTTAGTGTTTTATAACAATCTTTAGTTATTTGTTTAATGTCACGAGATTTTCTATGAGTCCGGAATCTAAATATTGTATTTTTGGACTCAAAGTACATTAATAGGTGTTAAAAAAAGTTACATATCTATATATAACGTCTAAATATAAGTCGATATACCTTAACTGTAACTTTTACCGTTAAGGTATAGCGTCTTATTTTTAGACGCTATACCTGACTGACGATTTGGCTGCCATATATAGCGTTTTGATTTTATACGCTATACATAGTTTTCAAAAAAAATGCTATATCTTGATTATGGACCCACCAATAATTTAACTAATATAACAATAATTTAAATTAGTATAGCGTCTATTTAAAGAACGCTATACATCAAAAAAATTTCATATCCCGGGCTAGCAATTTCCTATATATAGTAGTTAGGATTTTAGGAAAATTCGTTCACAAAAAATTCCAACTCCCATTCAATATTTTCTTGTTGTTAAATTCTTAAGGATTTTTTTCATAATGTTTGAAGAGCTTAGAATAAGAGTTTTATTATATTGGGAGGAGGGGGTGAGGTTGTGATGGAGAATAACTGTGTGAGGTATAGTTTATCTCCACAGGGTTATGTTAAATTACTACTTACAATGGAGTATGATAAATTGATATCGTTGTTATGCCAAAGATGGGTGTGAGAAAACGTTCAGTGATACTCAAAGTAATCGGAAGATATCCGTATTTCGTCACTCCGCAAGGGAATGCTTTTTACTCGGAGTTAAACATCTACAATGATAAAAGTTTGAGGGATTTTCTGAGGACCCCGGATGAATACCGGAAATATTTTGTAATCAAAATGCTGGATATATACATCAAGGTCGAAGAAGTTCCAAACAATGAGGTTGCTGGACAGGGTCCGAATAACCCCCAGTTATCGGGTGGTTATTCTGGAGGAGTTTTTACCGGACAAGTTCCGGAAGATTTTTCCTAGACTTAAACTTATACCTGCCTGCTTTACATAATTCACAAGACGAGTGGTAAGCTTCAATTTTCCTTTGTGTTTACTATGTACATTTTTGTTGTATTGATTTTGTATTAACACTCATATTTAATAGGGGGCACAGGCCGAATATTGAATTTTACAAATTATGAACCCAAGCACAATTTTGGTGTATTGGATCATGGTGGTCCATCCGGGAGCCATCACCTAAATGAAAATATACATCATGGAATTTTATCACATTACGTTTTGTAAGTGAAGTGATACAGCTATATGAAAAGTATTTATTAAATTTAGTATCTTATTATTTTGTTGATTGTGTAGTGAAAACGAGCAAGTTGAACCAAATGTACTCACTCAATTGCCCGAAGACAACGTATTAAATCGGGATCTGGAAGATGCACAGAGTGAGGAAGAGAACAGTGATTACGACAACAATGCTGATGAATCTGGAGACGAGACATCCTTTCCTCGTGAGGATGGTGATGATGAGGATGAGAAGGAAGGACCTGATTTGACGAGAGAGTATGCTCCACCCCCATAGACGAAGAGTGTACGAGTCCCAAGTTATGTTTCATTCATGGGTGATTCCTTACCTTGATAACTTGCCAAGCACACCGGATGTGGAAGATCTCATAAGGGATTTTGATGAAATTCGGTCAGCAATGTGGGACGAGTCTAGACCAACGGTGCTGGCAAAGGGCATGCTTTTTCCTGATAAAGCACGCCTAAGCAGGGCTTGTAAAATGCACAACGTAAAAGAGTGTCGTGAGATGAGAGTATAAGAGTTAAGTCTGGTTGTATACAAGATTGTTTGTCGCAAGTGGTTTTGGCCATGTCATTGGATGTTGCGTGCGAGAAAGAAGAAAACAGGTCTGTAGAAAGTGGGTAAATACGTTCCCACCCACACATGCAAAATGGACACATTCAACGGGAATCACTTTAACTTGGTTAGTTGATTTCTCTTGTTCTAATTCCACACATCGATGCGTCCATATGGTATAAAATCAAAGAGTGCATTACAGCTATCCACCAGGAACATGTCCATACCATTAATAAAACAAAGCTATATCTCAGCACAAACGAGCATTTGAAATAGTCTATGGTAACTGGGATAAGTCATTTGCATATATGCCTAATCGCGAGACGGTTGTTGAATGGAAGCTTGAGCGGAGTCAGGGTGAACCAGAATATATATATTCAATTACGTGTTCTGGGCATTTAGACTAGCAATTGACGGTTTTTCGCATCGTTGGCCCGTAATATCCATCATGTTTATGGAAAGGACGATATCAAGATATTGATAGTCGTGGCAGTAGATGCTAATGGACAGATATTTCCTCTAGCTTTTGCTATTTGTGCCAATGAAAGCCAAAATACGTGGACTCTATTTTTGAACCACTTGAAAGAGCACGTTGTCAAATAGCATTCCGGTATCTGTCTAATATCTGATCGGTACGGTGGTATCTTAAGTTCTATGGAGAACTTGCATGTATGGCAAGAACCTTATGCCTACAATCATTAATGTGTTAGGCACCTTAAAGCCAATTTCCAGAAGGCATATCCCAACAAGGATTTTCATGATTTGATGTGGATGGCAACAATAGACCACCAACAACATAAATTCCGGAGGCACATGGAATATATCAGGCAAAAAGACGAGGCAACCTATCATTGGTTAATGCAACATGACCCTGAAAAGTGGACTTTGCATGCGGATGGTGGCAGACGATGAGGAACTCTGACTACAAATATGTCAGAGTCTTTCAACGGGTTATTGAAGTTGGCAAGAGGATTGCCTATCACAGCCATGGTGCGGATGTCGTTCAAGCAGATGGCGGAGAGTTTTGTTGAAAGGTCTGTAGCTGTAACATTATTGATGGAAAGGGGTGTCGAATTTATGCCACTGTCGATGAAGAGATTTAAGAAATACATACGGCGAGCACATTGGCATTCATTTTTGCAGTATGATAACGAAAGAAATATTTTTGAAATTCGCACCGCTATCCATCAAAATCGGAGTAATAATGTACATACTGTAAATGAATCTACAAGGTTATGCTCTTGTGGAAAATGGTCCATCTACCGCATGCCTTGCTCACATGCCATCAAGTGCTTTAAACAAGTTGGTTTAGGTGCAACCAACTATGTTGATCAACAATATAGTGTTTCAAAGTACCTAAACACATATAGTGGACAGTTGCAGCCAGTGGGTGCTGAGCATTATTGGCTGCCTGAACCATTTAAAATGGTGTGTAACAAGTCCTATTTGCTACGAATAGAGGTGAAGAAGAGAACACGTATACGGAACCAAATGGATGTTAGTGATACCGTTTATGCGCGCAGATGTGGTATATGCTCGCAAACAGAGCACGACCGTTGAAAATGTCCTTCGGCTGGTTCGGGTGGCAATAGTACTCAAGCTCTTGGTGGTTCTTCTTCTATTATGACTAACTATCACTGAGTTTATGTTGTAATAGGACGTTTCTATGTTTATGTTGTAAGTTTATGTTTGTTAATTATAAGTTGAACTTTTCCATTTCAGTTTTCTTTATGATATTTTAAAAAAATTATATATTCAGAAGAACTGGAAACAATATTGAAATTTTATAAATCTGATTAATTAGGTTGTTTTTTTATATATAAGTGTTGTCTTGTCCAACTAACATAAAGTTGTTTCGTACCTTTCGGAACCTTTAACACGCAAAGTATAGCATGGTCAAATATTAAGTTATACGGGTATATAGCATGGTCAAAGAGTACGTTATGTGTGTTATCTTGTCGAACTGAAAAGGCTTCCCAACTGACATAAAGTTGTTTCGTACCCGTCGGAACCTTTAACACGCAAAGCATAGTGTGGTCAAATATTACGCTATGTGTGTATATAGCGTGGTCAAAGAGTACATTATGTGTGTTGCCTTGTCGAGCTGAAAAGGCTGCCCAACTTACATAAAGTTGTTTCGTACCCATTGGAACCTTTAACACGCAAAGCATAGCGTAGTCAAATATTACGTTATGTGTGTATATAACATTGTCAGAGAGTACGTTATGTATGTTGTCTTGTCGAACTGAAAAGGCTGCCCATCTGACATAAAATTATTTCGTACCTATCAGAACCTTTAACACGTAACGCATAGCGTGGTAAAATATTATGTTATGTGTGTATATAGCGTGGTCAAAGAGTACGTTATATGTGCAGGTAGAGCAACTCCTACAGGTGTTATAGGAACGTAAGACTGCCATTGGTTCGACGATGGCGAACATAAAGGGTATCAACCCAGCTTTTTATATGAACAAGATTCTCTTGGAAAAACGACACAAACCTTCCAAAGAACATCAACGAAGGCTGAACCAAAATATAAAAAAGGTGGTGTCACACCTCCTTTTTCACTACACCCACAAGGGCATAAAGGAGTTTTTCCACTTAAAGGACAATCGGAATGGGATTTTGTGACGACCCAAAGGATCATCACCTGTTTTCCTCATCTGTTCCGTGCTTCCGAGGCCTTGAAAACCTCATTTTTTATTACCTCGATTTGCGTGCGCAGTCCAGGCGCTTACCCGAAAAGCTTTTATGTTAAAATATATGAATTCTGTGAAAAATTTGAGAAATTATGATATTAATATTGATATAGTTGACTTTGGTCAACATTTTTAGTAAACGGACCCGGACCCGAGATCGGAATGTCCCGGAAGGTCCGTAGAAAAATATGGGACTCGGACATGTGCCCGGAATCGAAATCCGAGGTCTAGAACCTGAGTAAAAGAATTTTTCCGTTAAATTATTTTTTTGAAATCATAAAGGAAAATGAGAATGAAAATTGATTAAAAGACTATGGTATCGGGCTCGTATTTTGGTTCCGATGCCCAGTACAAGTCTTATATATATTTTTAAGCGCTTCCTGTAAAGTTTGGTCGAAATCGGACGTCGTTTGACGTGTTTCGGACCTAAATGTCTAAAGTTGGAAGTTTATGGATTTTGAAATGAAAATGATGATCTTGAGGCTTGATTCAATGATTTTGATTTTATTTTGGCGATTTGATCGCTCGAGTAAGTTCGTAGGATATTTTTGAGTTAGTGTGTGGGATTTGTTAGGAACCCCGAAGGCTCGGGAGTGTTTCGGAGGCATGTCGGGGTGATTTCTCCCTTAGAAATATTGCAGGTTTTGCTTCAGCTGTGCA
>MU780981.1:5495-42056 GCA_026770625.1 Nicotiana glauca
AAAAAATAACTACCCATTCAAATTGGGTGGGAGTAGTTTCAAGTTGGAGTTTTTAAATTATTTAAAAATAAGAAAGCGAAAAAAAGCCATAAAAATGAAAAAAAGAGAAGAAAAACTACCTATTCAAATCGGTGAGTAGTCTTAAGTTGGAGTTTTAAAATTAAAAAAATAATAAATCACCAATCCAAATTTGGGAGTGCTTTCAAGTTGAAGTTTTAAAATTATTTTAAAATTAAAAAACGAAGATAAAGAAATAAAAAAACTTTCAGAGGAAAATATTAAATAAAGTAATATACTAATAAAAATTTCTATTAACAATGTAATAATATGAAAAATTGGATGGTATAATAAAATAAAATACATTAAAAAAAAGTTATTCGATGCGTTGTCTGTATAAGTCCCGTTAGTTTAACAGAGATTTTATTTATTAAAGTTTAGATAATATCATTAAGAACAACAACATAAAATTTAAAATAAAAAAATATTTCAACAATAATAAATTATATATCTTCTCGAATATTACCAAAAAGAAGCGAATACTAAACATTTCTAATATAATAAAGAAAAATATTGAACAAACAAGTTATTTACTAACCATATAAGTATATTTTATTTAATAGAGATTTTATTATTGGGTGTATCGTATTGACAAACAAGATGATAATTAAATTTTATTAAAGCAATACGATATAATAGGATCAAACAAGCCCGATCATAATTTAATTTAATTAATATTTTTTTAATATGGATCGCGTATCGCGCGGACACGACTACTAGTATTATATTAAAAGGAGAGTACTGAAGCATGAGGTTAAGCCAAATGGCGCATTGAGGAAATGCCACTTGGCACTTTAACAAAATCTAAATAGATTTTAAATAAATTTAATTAGGATTGTGATAGATTAGAATTGATCAAATTTAATTTATATGGTTATTGGTTTGTCTTTGATTACATATAACTTTAATTTGGTTATAAGATTCTGCACATTTTGGTTACTATTTAAGGAAATAATTTAAGTTTGAATTATTAAAAGTACCGACCCATATGATCTCCTCAATAAATGCTACATTAAAAATAATTAGTTATTAATCAGGGAAAAGAGAAGTTAATTTTGGTTACTTTATACTTAAATGAGACTTCGTTATTTCTGACTTTCAAAAATAAATGATGATTTTTTAGCTTAACATAAGATAAACTAAATTTTATGCATTCATAACTTGCAAAATTTATCTTATACAAGTCAAAATTATTTTTTTAAAGCTGGCACAATTTCTCTAATTAATAATTGGAAAAACAATTCTATTGGGAATGAAATATGAAACAGTGCTGTCCATGAACATATATTACCATATTTGGAGTAATATTATATGACAAATATTCTATTGAAATATGAAATTAATGATTTGAGTTAATATGAGTAAGAGAAAAAGATATGAAATGTCCGGTTGACGTAAAAATAGAAGGAATAAATTCTTTCCAAAAACGTTTTATGAACCAAAAGTCCAAAAATAAGTAAAAGAAAAAGATTATTGTGACACGACAGCACATGATTACTTACACTTACCATACAAAATGACATGATCATCCATTTGTAATACTATTAATAATTTTTTTTGGGGTTTTGTTTCTGTACATTGTTTATTATTTGGCTTCTGTACATTGAATACATATATCTATATACTTTACATACAGAGGCGGATCTAGAATTTCGGGAGGATGGGTGCACCTAGGAGTGACAAACAGGCAGGGCAGACGGATATGATTCGGGTCGAAAATGGATAATAAAAAAACGGATAAATTATCCGATCCGGCCTATATTTAAAATGAAAACTTACCAATAATTTCGCAATCTGTAATACTTTTATCTTTGAGATCAAATAGATGTATCTGCCCAGCTCCTAACTTGATTTTTATAGTGCAACTATATCAAAACATAATATAAATAGCATTCAACGACTTCTCATTTTAACAATAAACAATCATAACCACGATCAACAAGACAAAATCTCAGTAAGAGATTCAAATATTGAGCAAAACAGAAAAGCAGAGAGCGCGCAATAGACTAACAGCGAGTGAATTGAAATACATTGCAAGGAGAGAGAGAGTAGTTACATACATGAGAATTTTAACGGAATGTGAAGGAGAAATTGTTGCTTTATTGAAGAATTCACATTCCAAGTCACATAGAACCCAAAGAGAGAGATAGAGAGTTGAGAGGGAGTCAAATGTGGGATCTGTTTTTAGACAAGAGGGACTTTTAAATAGGAAAAAAAATTTAAAAGACAAGTAAAGTGCCAGGGAATCGATCCCATGACCTTGGGTGTATAGGGGCACCAATTTACCAGTGTACAAAGGTAGTTATTTGAGTATGGGTGCCCACAAACATACTTATATAGATAATTTTAAAATTAGTACTAATTATACCTAGCCTAGGGAGGGGAGCATGGGTGCACGTGCCCCACCCCCCTCCACATAAATCCGCCTCTGTTTACATATAGTTCATTATAAACAAACCTTTGATCAATTAGACGTACTGCAAAATATGACTGCAAACATTAAATATATGAGTGAAATATCAAGTATCAAAATAGATTAAAATTTGAAGGTTCGAGTTGTTAGATTATGACATGTTCTAGATCGCGAAAAACCAGACAACTCTTTTCCTGTTGCTTGAATATTCACGATGAAAGGTGCGTAATTTTATGTGCTATTAACTTTTTCAGTTACTAGGTAATTTGGATATTGGAGTTATGTCGTATGTTTTTCAATTTATGCGTGTAATTAATCCACTTTAAATTTTTTTATCAGACTCTAGATGGAGATTTATTATGATTCGATTACAATTTGAACTGGTGTTAGGTGACACAATTTTTTCATTAAAAATATATTTTCCTTTACAATTTTATGTAAGACATCTGCATATTTAATTGCATATTTGCGAATTTGATGAAATTTGCTTATTCTGTAAGTTTTTACTTTTGTAGTTGTCATGACATATAGCTTCCTTAAGTTAGTTTACACAAATTTTCTCCTTAATGCATAAAGGAGAAATTTATATATCTTGGCCGATTTCCAATTCAAACTATTAAGCCAGTAGTTAGAGAATTACTAGATTTTCAGTAATCGAATATATTTTCTGTATAATCAAAATTATTAGAGAAGGTCATTTTCCTATTCGAAGTTTTTTACTGTGATCTTTGGTTTGATTATATGCACTAATTAAAGTTAGTATTTTTTTTAATAGATTTTTTCAAGCTGCCACAATGATGCAGCAGCTTGCATAGGGAAGAACAGAAATCACTTGAAAGGAGTATTTTCAGGTTCTATGGATGGTGGTGTGATTATTTTCTTAATGCTTGTGATAGCATGCGACAATTTGAGGTTCTAGAAAAAATAATAATTGCACATTTTTCGATAAAATATTTTCGTTAAAAGTAAAAATTCAATTTTAAGATTGAATCATGAATTCTTAAATTGGTGGTTTATAAGATTGAATGTGTTTTATTTAGTTTTTGATTTTGCAAATTTAAATTTTCTTGCATATATTCATCTAGGGAATTTGGCTACTAGGTAGTATATAGTATATGGGAACAGAGATACTGTGACGACCCGGCCCGTCGTCACGAGAGTTATCGCCCCATTTCCCCTTATTGTATATTTTATGTTCTATATCAGTATTAGAGTCTATCGGGTGAATTTGGATTGATTCTGGTTGGAAATAAGGCATATAGCCTCTTAGAAGGGAGTTTGTTTCAGAAAAGTCAACCGGAAGTTGACTATGTGGTTAGAGGGCTCAGATGTGAATTTCGGTGGTTCGGTTAGCTTCGGGAGGTGAATTATGACTTAGGAGAGCGATCATAATTGAATTTGGAGGTCCAGTGTAGAAATAGGCTTGAATTGACGAAGTTGGAATTTTGACGGAATCCGGTTGATAGGTGAGATTCTGATCCGGGAGTCGGAATGGAATTCCGAGAGTTGCAGTAGCTTCGTTAGGTGATTTTGGATATGTCTGCAAATTTTCAGGTCATTCGGACGTCGTTTGGGCGGGTTTTTGATTGGATGTGAGATTCGGAAGTTTTAAGGAAAATTAGGCTTGAATCCGTAGTAAATGGGTGATTTTTGTGTTAAAGTACGTGTTTTTATGATTGGAACAAGTTCATATCGTGTTTTAGAGTGGGTTTGTATTTTTGGTTGAGGTCCCGGGGGCCTTGGGATGGTTTCGAATGGTTAAATGGAAGGAAATTGGTAAGATTGCAGGTCTGTTCTTAAAGCTTCTGGTATTTCCGCATCTGCGGAAATAGGACCGCTGGAGCGGTTCCGCAGATGCGGCTCTTTGATCGCAAAAGCGGCCCTAGGTGGCCTGGAGTATTTTCGCAGAAGCGGACCTTGTTCCGCAAAAGCGGTCTCCGCAGAAGCGGATTTGTGACCGCAGAAGCGGTCCTGAGGAATTGAGTGAGACCGCAGAAGCGGTGTATTGACCGCAAAAGCGGTTACCGCAGAAGCGGTATAGGACCGCAGAAGTGGTCAAGCGGGATTTTAAGTTAAACCGCAGAAGCGGTTATTTTGGACGCGGAAGCGGTACCACGGAAGTGGTACCGCAGAAGCGGTTATGGGAGCCGCAGAAGCGAAAATCACAGAAGGGTTAAATGAGATCAGTGTATTCGATTTTCAGAAGTGTAAAATCAATTTGGGGTGCGAGCTAAGGCGATTTTGGGCGATTTTGAAGAGGCTTCGTAGGAGGATCATCAGGTAAGGATATTTGGTCTTGGATTTATTTATTGTAGTGTAAAAACATGTATTAATCACTGAAAATTCAAGGAATTTAGGGGTAAAAATGGTGGTTAGGGCTTGAAGCCTAAAAGAGGATAAATTTGGAATTTGAAGGGGCTATTGGACTCCGATTTTGATAAATTTTATATGTATGGACTCGTGGTGAGACGAGAATTTTGGAAATGTGAATTTTGTAATTTTTCGAGAAGCGGGCCCGGGGCTCGGGTTTTGGCAATTTCGTATTTTTGAGTATTTTTCGAGTTCTTTCGATTGGGTTATGTCCCGTTAGCTCATTGTAACATATTCCTTATGGTTTTGAGCAGATTCGACGCGCGAAGAGATTAATTCAAGAGGAAAAGGCATAGCGGACTAATCCCGCGACCGGTTCGAGGTGGGTAATAGATGTAGATGATGACCTGAGGGTTTGAAACCCCGGTATATCATACTGTGACACTATTTTAAGGCGAGACACGTACTCTACGGCGAGTGCGTGGTCGAATGTGATCGGGGACTATGACTTAGTCCGCCCGAGTAATGTTGTATTGTATTGTTAGCTATAAATTAGCTGGCAAACCTCCTACTTGGATGGTTACAGATATATATTTGGGATGCGTGCCGGTTATTTGGATCCCGTGAGGATCGTTATCACTGTTTCTATGGATTATAGCATGACTTCATGATATCAGCCCTGAGCTAAACACTGTCTAAATAATGATTTGCATATTCTGAGATTTTAAACGCCTAAGTATAATTCTGATAATAGAAACTAAAAATGGTAAGTATGATTGTGCATTCATAATTTTGCATGGATCGGGCTGCATGCCGCAGCGGGTGTGATATTATATTGCGCTTGGGCTGTAGGAGCCCCTTCGGAGTCTGAACCCCCCACAGTGAGCGCCGGGTACCCATGGATCGGGCTACGCGCCGTAGCGATCATGTGCATTGCATTCATGTATTGATATATTTATCTGCTTTGACTATTTCTGTTAGCTGTTATTACACTGTTAAACGTGTAGGAGTACTGTTCTTAGCTTTACTTTGTGCTATATTTTGGGATTTCT
This sequence comes from Nicotiana glauca, assembly GCA_026770625.1. Classification (NCBI taxonomy): domain Eukaryota; kingdom Viridiplantae; phylum Streptophyta; class Magnoliopsida; order Solanales; family Solanaceae; genus Nicotiana; species Nicotiana glauca. The sequence continues at coordinate 11,328 of MU780981.1, forward strand.
TACTGTCAGATATTATGTATGTCTATTACCACTAAGTTGGAAGTACTCACTTTACTCCCTGCACCTTGTGTGCAGATTCAGGTACTCCAGGAGCTATCTGAGCTTATTGCTGTTCTTCAGGGCTTTTACACGGAGTTGTCGAGGTAGCTGCCCGACGTTCGCATGACCCGACTTCTCTCCTATTTTCCGTTACTTGACTTTTTCGTGTACTTCAGACTGTTGTTTTACAGTATATTTAGGCTATTCTGTTAGAGGCTCTCGACTCATGACCCCCAGATCTTTGGGAGGTTGTTCAGTATTGTTGATTTTCGAATTTATTTCTATCTTTCAGTTATACTTCTAGTTTAAATATTGTTAATAATTTTCAAACAAAGGGTTTTGAGCTTTATGCTCGGGTTGAGAGTGAAATTGGTCGAGCTTGCCTAGCAGTTGTGTTGGGCGCCATCACGACCGGGTTTGGGGTCGTGACAGATACGAGTTAATATTTTAGTAGTCGATAAGTGAATCTTTTTCAATTAAAAGCACATTTTTATGTGAGTGCTCATTGCTTTTCTTAAATAGTGTTTTAGACGCTATTTTATTGGAATCTTTTATTTGTCGATTAAATGGCGTTGGAACATCTAATTATATGACCTTTTTGGCTTTTTCAAAATTGTATCTAAGTGTGAACTATATAACGACATCAGGTGACAAGCACTCTATGCAGAAAAAGGTATATCGATACTTTTATAAGAGATTCTTTAAAATTTTATAAGCTTATTTTCGAAATCGCCAACTGCCTACTTTGCTTAAATTTTGGTTGTGATTTTTTGCTGAAAAAACTATCCCTATGAGAGTCGGAAAAGGTGAATTTGGTCCATGGATGAGACTCTACAATTTATATTTAGAATGATAATTTCGAGCTATACTCCTATATATTACTTATTAACTGGTTTAACCTCAATGTAGAAACAAGGTAAAAGATCGTGTTGGTGACGTATATAAGGATAGTATAAAAAATATTTGTTTGATTTCTCCCTCGGATTTTGGGATTTTTATGAGCTACATTATATATTGAAGGAAAATAGAAAAAGAATTTAATTGATTATGACACGTAACACATAAATTAAAATTATTAAAAATATTATTAGATTTTATAAAAATTAACAAAATAACTTATGTGTTTTAAACTTGGAAAAACTCAATATTCACAAATTAGTTCTAAATATGGTATTATCTCTATTATAAGAAAATTAGATGCGAAAAACTAATTTACATATCACAGTAGATGAAAAAATGTACAAATTGGGGGATGGAGATAATACGTGGATATTTATACTTTGAATTAATTAAAAAAATAAAATAAGCAGAAATTACACATAAAATTTATTAGGATTGTAATAATAAAAATTAATTGATAATGTCATAAAAATAAGAAATAAAAATATTTTTCTGATCCACTGTCTTTAATTTCCTATAGATTTTCTATTAGGTCTATTCTATTGACAATCAAAATGAAAGTTGAACTTTTATTTTTAAAAGCGATGTTATCTAATATGTTCAAATAACATAGATCACAATTCAAGTTAGTATTTTAATATGATCCGCGCATCGCGCGAGTTCTAATACTAGTATTATTAAAAGAAGAGGATAAAGTCCTCTCCTTAAGCCAAGTGACATCATAAAAAAAAGCCACATGGCATAATTAGTTACTAATTAGTTTTTTAGTATATATATATAATCAAAAATATAAATATATAAAAAATAACTACCCATTCGAATCTATATCTATATGTTATCTATATATTATTAAAAAGAGAGGATAAAGCCCTCTCCTTAAGCCAAGTGGCATCATAAAAAAAAGCCACATGGCATAATTAATTACTAATTAGTTTTTTAGTTAATAATTAGTTATTATCTATTACATTTAAATTTATATAACTATAAAAGTAAAAATAATAAAAAATAAAAAACTACCATATATATAAATATACAAAAAATAACTACCCATTCGAATTGAGTTGGAGTAGTTTCAAGTTGGACTGTTAAAATTATTATTAGTTAATAACAAAAAAATTATTTATTAAAAATTAACAAAGAAATTAACTACCTAAATTAACTACTAAAACATGGGAGAGTTGGTTTAGGTTAGTTAATTTCTTTATTTTATTTTTAACATCATTTTATTTTTTATTTTTTGAAATAAAAAGTATATCAATTCATTAAAATTCAAACAATATTATTGAAAAAAATATAATAAATTTATAGTTTTTCAAGAGTAATAAAATGTATATCTTCTATTATATCACAAAAAAGCAATATACAAAAATATTAAACAAGTAATATGCTAATAATCCATCTATATATTATTAAAAGCCAAAGAAAAAGTCACCATCTTAATACAAGTGGCGGCCTAGATAAAAGCCGCATGACATAATTAGTTAATAACAAAAAAATTATTTATTGAAAATTAACAAAGAAATTAACTACTCAAATATTAGTGAGGGTTGAGTATATCGTATTGACAAATAAAATGACAATTAAAATTTATTAAAGCAATATGGTCTAATAGTATCAAACAAGAATGATTATAATTTAATTTTTTCTTTGTAATATTGACCGCGCATCGCGCGGGTACAACTACTAGTTATACTTAAAGGAATGAGCCTAATTGTCATTTCTCAGCAAGAGCCAAGACTAAAAATTATTGAGCCAAATAATAGGGTAAACTACACAAATAACCTTAGGAGTGAGTGGTTTGAAACTTTTGACTCCTTTTGGAATCATCCCTATTTTTATAATTTTCTGCAAATAATAAAGAAAGAAGGTGCAACTAATTTACTCCTCTAGAAGCTTCCTAACAAATTGAGATTTAAATCAATTACATCTTCTTAACTACTTCTTTTTCTCTCTCTTTTCTCTCTTCTCTCTCTTTGACCTAATCTGTTAGATACTAAGGTTGTCTGAGAAGAAATGAAAATGAAAAGGAAATTAGTCGATTAGTGTTTTTTACATAAGAAATAAGAGCTGACACGTGACATTATCACAAGAAAATAGATAGACAGCTGGAAGCTCAGGAATAAAAAAAGGTTCACAAATAGAGGGCCCAGATCTACTCACTTAGTTAGAATCTAAAGGTGTAGAATTATCCTAGTGAGCTATTAATGCCATGAGTTGTAACGGAAAGCTGATGTCAATACTGGTAATTCTAACTGCTTCTCTCCTTAAATTCTCTCTCTCACTCTCTCTCTCTCTCTCTCTCTCTTCGATCTTCTTCCCCAAATTCTTCCGTCTTCTGACCTAATTCTTCTTCTATTTCAGGACTCCATTGGAGCTAATCTAGATGGGAATTACTTTTAGCAGTAGTAGTTGATTTGTAATCACAGATTCTACTTGTAATTCAGTTGATTGAGCTAATAAAATCCCCAATTCTTTCTTTAATTTCCTTACGCGTACAAATTACATTACAAATTAGTATCAGAGCACTTTTTTGGCCCTAAAGAATGACGATTACAGAGACCAGATCTAAGGCTACTAAAGAAAACATTAGAAAAGTAGAAAATCAGCTACAGGAGCATATGGCTTCAACAAATCAGAAATTCGAGGATTTGAGCAGCAAGCTGGATCTATTGATGGAGAAGCTCCTTCCTTCTCACGATAGGATATTGGGCAGTGGTCCAGGAGAAGGTCTGCAACTGGACAACTCAGGAACTCGCAACAGGTATGGATACCAATTGGAATATTCCATGAGTAGGAGCAATTGGAGTCATAGGTTTGAGTTTCCCTATTTTGATGGAGTGGGAACAGACCCATGCTCTTGGCTGAGGAGATGTGAAAGGTACTTCCAATACAATCGTGTATTGGACCCACATCAAAAATTAGAAGCAACAGTCCTCCATTTGGTGGGGAAGGCTGAAGCCTGGTTTTTCTCTTATCAGATTAGCAGAGGAACAATCACTTGGAAGGATTTCCGCAAGAGATTTGTAGAAGCAGACAACAGTAAGTTCAATTTAATTGACGAATTCAAAAAGATTGAACAAAAAGGCACAGTTAACGAGTATTTAGAGAAATTGAAGACCCTTAAAACTTGGGTATTGATTAGGAGACCTACCATACCTGAGGAATTCTTCTTAGAATTCTTTATGGAAAGACTCAAGGAAGAGATTAGGCATACTGTTAAAATGCTTAATCCTTACACCTTAAGTCAAGCAATGGAAAAAGCTAGGTGTCAGGAAATGGTGATTGAAGCCCAAAACAGGAAGAACAAAGGTCCTTGGAACATATGAACAATGTAGACTACAAATTCAACTATGAATAGACCTACTGGCAATTGGTCTAAAGAAGGTTTTGCTAATACAAATGAAAATACAAATACAACAGGAGCATGGAACAAGAGAAACCACAATACATGTTATAAGTGTGGAGACAAATGGGTTTCAGGACACCAATGTAAGAATAAGCAGTTGAATGCCATGACTGCTGAAGAGGAGCAAAATGAGGAGGAACATGTGCGGGAAGTACCATGTATGGAGTATACTGAGGACACTCTTGAAGAGGTGATAGAAGAAGCTGTGAGTCTCAATGCTCTATAAGGAACTAAGGTTCCAAACACTATAACACTCAGTGGAACAACTAAGAAAAAAATACTCACTATTTTACTAGATTCAGGAAGCACACACACACCTTCCTTGACTTGGAAACAACTAGGGAAATTGGGTGTGTTTTGAAGGAAGCTAGACCTATGAGGGTAACTGTAGCTAATGGAAATCAGCTAATGAGTTTGTACTCTTTCCCCACACTCCAATGGAAGATACAAGGAATAGAGTTTGAGGACTCAGTCAGACTCATTCAACTGGGGGGTTGTGGCATGATTTTAGGTGGGGACTGGATGAGAGCCCATAACCCAGTCCTGTTGGATTTTATGGCCTACAAGGCTGTGGTATCTCACAAGGGAAAAAGAGTGGAGTTGAAAGTGATGTACAATCAGGCCTATTTACAGAGCAGGTCAGGCAACAATATCAGACAACTAATCAGAAAATGCAAACTATTCTGGGGACATCTGTTTACAATTTCAGCAACAGAAATAGAAGATAAAAAGGAGATAATAGAGGAATTACCTTCAAAGATCTCTAAGGTGTTGCAACAGTATCCTGATGTCTTTGCTGAGCCTAAATCACTTCCCCCAAGGAGGCACCATGATCACTTCATACCCTTGAAACCTGAAGCAACACCTGTAAGCATCAGACCATACAGGTACAATTATTTTCAAAAGAATGAAATACAAAAACAGGTTAAGGAAATGTTAACCAATGGGATAATACAACCTAGTCATTCTCCATTTTCATCACATGTTCTCTCGGTTAAGAAAAATGATGGAAGCTGGATATTTTATATAGACTATAGGGAACTTAATAACTTAACTATCAAGGATAAGTCCTCTATACCCTTAGTGGATGATTTGTTAGATGAATTAAATGGGGCATATGTGTGTTCTAAGATTGATCTAAGGGTAGGGTACCATCAGATTAGGATGCACGAGGAGGATAACTATAAAACAGCCTTTAGAAACACCTTGGGCACTATGAGTTTAAAGTCATTCCATTTGGCTTGACAAATGCTCCTGCAACCTTTCAAAGTGTTATAAACCGTGTATTTCAAGACTACCTAAGGAAATTTGTATTGGTTTTCCTTGATGATATCCTAGTCTACAGTCCCACGGTCCAGGAACACAAGGAGAACTTGAAGGCAGTCCTAGAAGTGCTGATGAAAAAATAACTGTATGCTAAAAGGTCAAAATGCTCTTTCTGCCAAGATAAGGTGGAATATTTGGGGCACATCATCACAGGTGAATGGGTGACTACTGATCCAGCCAAGATAGAGGCAATAGTTAATTGGCCCACACCAAACTCTATTAAGGCATTGAGGGGATTCCTGGGGTTAACATGCTACTACAAAAGATTTGTCAAATCCTATGGGGTTATCAGCAAGCTTTTGACCAATCTATTGAAGAAAAATGCATTTCAATGGGGCTTGGAAGCAAACTTAGCTTTTCAGAACCTTAAAAACGCTATGACTACTGCCCCAGTTTTGGCCCCAGCAGATTTTGGTAAAACCTTTGCGGTGGAGACTGATGCTTGTTCTACAGGAATGGGGACTGTTCTGATGCAGGAAGACAGACCACTAGCTTTTTTCAGCAAGTCCCTAGCCCCTAGACATTTGGGTCTATCAACTTATGAGAAGGCGTATATGGCAGTGTTGGCTGCAGTGGATAGATGGAGGCATTACTTACAAGGAGGACATTTCATCATTAGAACAGATCATCACGTCCTTAAGTACCTACTAGAACAGAAGGTAACTATAGCTCTTCAACAAAAAGGGTTAACTAAACTGTTGGGACTAGACATGAGGTACAATACAAAAAGGGGACAGAAAACAGGGTAGCTGATGCATTGTCTAGAAGGCAGCCTGAGCATTTAACTTTGAATATTATCACTAGTACAGACCCTACATGGATGCAAAAGGTGCTTCAAAGCTATGAACATGATCCCTCAGCCTCCCAACTCATCACTGAGTTGATCACAACCCCTAATAGTAAGCCTTACTATTCACTTGGGCAAGGCATTATCAGATACAAACAAAGAATCTATGCATGAAGGGAGCTAACCTCAGAGGTAAAATTTTTGAAGCTCTAAACCAGTCACCTTTAGGAGGACATTCTGGTCAAACGGGGACCTATAGGAGGGTTAAAGGTATATTCTACTGGCCTAATATGAAGGCTGGCATTACTAAATGGGTTGCTGAATGTGACATTTGCCAAAGGGTGAAGAATGAACATGTACTTTCCCCAAGTCTATTACAGCCATTACCTATTCCTTAGGTACCATGGCAAGATATAACAATGGATTTCATTGAAGGTCTTCCTAAATCAGGTCACAAGGATGTGATCTTGGTAGTGATAGACAAACTAACAAAGTATGGGCATTTTTTGACAGTAAAACATCCCTACACTGCACAAGACAAGACATAGCTAATCTTTTTCTCAAAGAAATCTATAGGTTACATAGGCTGCCCAAGACCATAGTAACTGATAGAGATGCTATATTCACAAGTCAGTTCTGGCAGCAACTATTCAGATTATTGGGAACTAAGCTAAATTTGTCAACCTCCTACCACCCACAGACTGATAGGCAAACTGAGAGACTTAATAGATGCCTAGAGACCTACTTAAGAGCTATGACTTTCTCCACCCCAAATCAATGGGCTAAATGGCTACCATTGGCAGAGTGGTGGTACAACACCAACCACCATACCTCACTGAAAACCACTCCATTTCAGGCCCTACATGGTCCAACCCCCTCCCAGGTACCACTCGGCTCATTGCCTTACCCTAATCATACTTCAGTAAGATCATTTCTGACACAGAGACAACAAATGCTACAACATCTAAAGGAGAACTTACAACAAGCACAAGCTAGAATGAAGTACTATGCAGATGATAACAGATCGGATCGAGAGCTGGTAGCGGGAGACATGGTCTACTTAAAATTACAACCATACAGGCAAGTTTCAGTGTCTATAAGGAAGAATCTTAAGTTGAGTGCTAAATATTACGGTCCTTACAAGATTTTACAGAAAATAGGCGCAGTGGCTTACCGATTGGAGCTACCTCCTGGTTCATAGATCTATCCGGTCTTCCATGATTCCTAGCTGAAGAAGCGCGTGGGTCCAGCCATCAATCCACATCAACAACCTCCTATCTGTGGTGCAGATGGTCGTGTCCTGATACAACCCTTAGCTATTTTGCAGCGTCGAATGGTCAAAAGCAACAACGCCGTTACAGTAAAGGTGCTTGTGCAATGGACTAACTTGGGAAGAGATGAGGCTACGTGGGAAGATTAGGGCTACTTGAAGAGCCAGTTCCCTGAGTTTGTGGCTCAGCTAGCTCAGAATCGACCTTGAGGACAAGGTCGTTTTTCATCGGCGGGGTATTGTTGGATACTAAGGTTGTCTGAGAAGAAATGAAAATGAAAAGGAAATTAGCAGATTAGGGTTTTTTACATAAGAAATAAGAGCTAACACGTGGAATTATCACAAGGAAATAGATAGACAGCTGGAAGTAAGGGTGTTTAACGGGCCGGATCAGCCCGTTTTCGGACCGGCCCAGACTGATTAAAACTGGAACTGGCCCGGACTGGTACAAGGGGGCGGGTGGGGCTGGGTTAGAGGGGTAGGGGATTTGTTCCGTTCACATTTTTGGCAACTAGTTAACTGAACCGGTCAAACTCGGTCAACTCAAATTACTGTTCATCCAGTTAACTGGACCGGACCGGACCGGCCCAGATCGGTTAACGACTAGTTTCTTTTTTTTTTTTTAAAAATTGTTGATTGGGCAGCCCATGTTAACCGTTGGCAACGGTCACCTGCCAAGGAGCTGTTGCCCAACAGCTGAATTTGCACAATTAGCCCTTTTTGGGCCCTTTTTTAAAAAAAATTAACACTTTTGTAATTACAAATTTAACCCTTTGAAAAATAATAAGTACACCCTCCTCTTCTTCATTTCTTCACTCATCTTTCATTTCTCAAACTCAAATTCTCAATTCAAGTTAAATCATGCCTCGTACTTCTAGAGTGCGCTCATATGTTTGGGAACACTTTGACGTTGTAGAAGAAATTGAAGAAGTTCAGAAAGTAAAGTTCAAGAACTGTGGTTGAGTCTTAAATCTTCGTCCAAAGTGTGGAACATGCAGTTTAAGGAGGCATATGAAGAGTTGTCTTGAGCGTCCTCCGGAAATTCGTATTTAAGTTGATTTGAGACAACTTATGTTATTTTAAAATTATTAGACGTATTTATGCTTAATGTTTTAGTTTGTTAGATTAATTTGAAGTATTATTATGCATGAAAATTTAATTTTACTCTTTTTTTGTAAATTAACTTGTTAAATGCAAACTTCAATTTTGTAATTTTGAAATAAATATAGCACTTGCAATTTATAAGTGTAATTTTTCCCATTTTCATTGTATTCTTTATATCTTTACTTTATATTAATATAACTTACAATAGTTATGCAAAATACAAAAAAAAAATTACATTAACCCGACCCGGCCCCTTGTACCCGTAACCCTTACAGTTTAATTTTTACCCGGATGAACCCGAACCCATTTAACCCGGTATGCCCCAACCCATTACCGGCCCGGAACACAACCGGTATGGGTACTAAATTTCCCTATCCAGCCTAGCCCGGCCCGCCCGTTATATACCCATAGCTGGAAGCTCAGGAATAAAAATGGGTTAACAAATGGAGGGCCCAGATCTACTCACTTAGTTAGAATCTAAAGGTGGAGAATTATCCTAGTGAGCTATTAATGCCATGAGTTGTAACAGAAAGCTTATGTCAATACCGGTAATCACATCGGGGTATGAAAAATTGTAAGTGATAATGTCATAATAATAAACAAGTAACAAAAGGACAAAAGTTTTAAAAAATTAAATATAAAAATATAGAAAGATAAGACCTATTTGCATTTGAGGTGAAAAAACGTTTTTTGAATTATGATGAGAAAAGTCATATATATAGAGCCGTCAATATGGGCTTGGCCTGTTAGCCCAGCCCAACTCGTGATTTAGTAGGGCTGGGCTAGAATTTTTGGAGCCCTTTTAAAAATGAGGCTTTTAAGCCTGGCCCGAGTAAGCCCGTGGCCCGTGAGGCCGGGCCGGACCGGCCCGTGGGCCTAATAAAATATTTATTTAGAATATATAAAAAATAAAAAGTATACTGTCTTTAGAGATGGAAAGTCAGAATTGGATCTTTACTAAGAGGAACCAAAACTTGATCTTGAGAAGTTTCAAAAGATGATGTTGTCATATATTGGAAGTATCATTCTAGAAAATATCTCGATCTTTCAATGATGGTGCGTGATGTACTTAGCATTATTATTACCGTTGTACCATCAGAATCAACATTTAGCATTGGTGTCATGTTCTTACAAAATACAGAAGTTGCATTTATTATGAAAATATCCAAACACTTGTTACTACTCGAAATTGGCTGCACGGGTTTTTCCGAACTCAAACTGGTAATATTTTTTATGTGAATTTAAATATTATTAATTTTTAAAATTTAATTATTTTTAATATTTAACTAATTAGTATTGCATATGAATTGTAGATGAAAGTGAAGATGTTACGACAACCTTCTCACAAGCGGATACAAAAAAGTTTGATGAAGATGATGTGTTGGATATCTCATAAGCATCATGAACGTTCTCTTGAATAGTTTGTTTTAAGTTTTTACTTTTAGTGAATGAAATATAGTCCCGTATTTTACTTTTTTTAGTATTTATTGTGATATATTGGAACAATATAAAAAGTTATTAAGTTTTGCAATTTTTTTCCAATAAGATATTTTTTAACTTTTAAATAATTATCTTTTTTTAGGTCAGAACTTAAAGAAAAAATATAAAATTATATTTTTTTTAAATGATGGGCCGGCCCGTGGGGTCCCGCGGCCCACATAGGGCTGGGGTGAACAGTTTCCCCTCACCAATATAACAACATGAACATCGAATTAAGCCTCAAGATCAATGACATTTCTCAAAATTCCTTTTAAACATCAATTTCCCAGTTAGGGTCAGGATCACGTCAAACGACGTATGTTTTTAACCAAACTTTACAGGAGTGATTCAAATCATATATAAGACTTGTACTGGGCTCCGGAACCAAAATACGGGCCCGACACCATTACTTTCTGTGACGACTCGGCCCGTCGCCACGTGAGTTACCGCCCTGTTTCCACCACATTATATTTCTCTATGCTTCATTATCGGTATTTGATGTGATCGAGTTGAATTGGATTGGTTTTAAATGGAAATGAGACACTTAGTCTCTTCAAGGAAAGCTTATTTTGGAAAAGTCAACCGGCAATTGACTATTTAGTTAGAGGGCTCGGATGTGAGTTCCAGTGATTTGGTCAGCTTCAGGGGATGATTTGTGACTTAGGAGTGCGAGCAGAATTGGTTTTGGAGGTCCGGTGTAGAATTACGCTTGAATTGGCGAAGTAAGTATTTTGGCGAATTCCGGTTGGTAGGTGAGAATTTCATCCGAGGGTCGGAATGGAATTCCGAGAGTTGCAATAGTTCCGTTAGGTGATTTTGTATGTGTGTGCAAAATTTCAGGTCATTCAGATGAGTTTTGGTTGGGGTTTCGATCGAATGTGTGTTTCGGAAGTTTTGAAGAAACTTAGGCTTGAATCCAATGTGAATTGACGATTTTAGTGTTGTTTGATATGTTTTGATGATTGGAACAAGTTCGTATGATGTTTTAGGATATGTTGGTGCCTTTGATTGAGGTCTCGGGGGCCTCGGGGTGATTTTGGGTGGTTAAACGGAAGAAAATTAGAAGTTGGAAATTGCAGATTCTTGGTTACAACAGGTATTTCCGCATCTGCGGAAAGGAGACCGCAGATGCAGCTGCGCGGAAGCGGAGGAGACATCGCAAATACAAAAGAGGGTGAGGCTGAGCAGGTTCCGCAGAGGCGGAAAGGTATTCGCAAAAGCGGATCCGCATGAGCGGAAAACTCACCGCAGAAGCGGTTTAGGCCTGGGGGTGAAATTCCGCAGAAGCAGGAATATGAGTCGCAGAAGCGGCCTCCGAGATTTAATGAGATTCCGCTTAAGCGGACAAGGACCGCAGAAGCGGTCACACGGAAGAGAGCATGGGGACCGCAGAAGCGGTCACACGGAAGCGAGAGTGGGGACCGCAGAAGCGGAAACCCCTGAAGTCCAGTAGGAGTTTATATTCATTTTTCATCCGCGAGGGTTATGTATTTTCCACCATTGTTGAGCGAGCTTGAGAGATTTTAACGGGGTTTTAGAGAGTTTTGAATGGGAATCGATTGGAGGTAAGTCCTATGGCTTAGAAATATCATTTTATTGAAGAATCAACCTTTAATTCTTGGAAAAATTAGGTAAAAATTGGAAGAACTAGGGCTTGGTTTTTGAAATGAAAATTTGGGATTTGAGGGGGAATTTGAGCTCCGATTTTGATAAATTTGATATGTATGGACTCTGGCGAGACGAGGAGTCCGGTGATGTAAATTTCATAATTTTTCGAGAAGTGGGCCCGGGGCTCGGGTTTTGCCAACTTCGTGATTTTTGATATTTTTCGAGTCTTTTCGATTGGGTTATGATTCATTAGCCTATTATGATGTATTCCTTGTGGTTTTAATCAGATTCGACGCACGAGGAGGTCAATTCGAGGAGAAAAGGCTTAGCCAGCTAGACTTTGGCCGGCAAGAGGTGAGTAATGACTTTAAATGATGTCCTGAGGGCTTAAGACCCCAAATTTGCACAACTTGGTGCTGTGTTAAGATGAGAGACGCGTTCAATGATGAGAGCGGTGTCATTTACTATTGGGGACTGTGACTTGGTCCAGTCCGGATGATATTTTACCGCGTACTAGCTATGACTTGTTGTTTTTCACTATGATTTGGGCTTGTTGCCATATTTGGGGCTTATTGCCGACTGTTTGAACTCTTTATGAACTATCATCACTATTTTTCCTCACTATTTGAAATATTATTTGAACTCAGTCCATGTGATTTACACTGTTTCATGAACTCAGCTATGTTTTACTCAAACTTGGAGTTTTAACTGATATTTGAACTATTTTGGACTGATATAGGCCAAGGGCCATATGTGAGGGCATGATGAGTGATGTGAGGAGGCTTTCAGGCTTCGAGTGATTGGTGAGGAGGCTTTCAGGCCTCGAGTGTTATGTGAGGAGGCTTTCAGGTCTCGAGTGTATTATGAGCAGGCTTTCAGGCCTTATTGATAGCGCTTGGGCTGAAGGAGTCCCTCCAGAGTCTGCACACCCACAGTGAGCGCGAGTACCCATGTGATTGAGAATGAGCCCGAGGGGCTGATGTTGTACTGTGTGATTGATACAGAGCCAACGGGGCAGGCACTGAGCTGAGAGTTTGATATTGCGCTCGAGGGGCAGGTTTCTGAGCATTTCTTATTGATTGAGAATAATTGTTTTAACTATTTTTCAAAGAGAATTTCTTACTATATTTCACTGGTTTTACTGTTTATCTGATTTTTACTGCTTGAGATAGCATTACTTGTGCCTTTATGGGATTCTATGTTCTCAGTCGTTATTTATTTTTATTACTCACTGGGTCAGAGTACTCACATTACTCTTTGCACCATGTGTGCAGATACAGGCATAGCTGAGTTCGTTCCTGAGCGTTGATTTTCCTTCCAGACCAGGTGGACCCAGAGAGATGAGGTAGTTGTCGATGTCCACAACCCTATTTTTGCCTTATCATCTGTATTTCATTTATCTTCGGACTATGTTCTTAGATACAGACTTGTAGTATTTTATTTAAACTCTGTAGTAGCTCATGACTTGTGACACCCCGATTGCGGGCTGGATTTGGGATGGTATCCTTGTTATCACTATTATTCCGCATTAATGGTTATATTATCCGTGCTTTAGACTTATTCATGTTAATGATTGTTAAATAGAAGGTGTAAATGCTATGTTGGCTGGCCTTGTCTTCATGAGAGTCGTCATCACGACCAGGTGGGAATTGGGTCGTGACAAGTTGGTATCAGAGCCTAGGTTACTAGGTCTCATGAGTCATGAGCAGGTTTAGTAGAGTCTCACGGATCGGTACGGAGACGTCTCTATTTATCCTTGAGAGGCTGCAGAACCCTTAGGAAAACTTCACATTCTTGAAATCCTTGTCATGCGACTTTGTTGATCCGAGAACTAAACTTTTGTGTTCTATTCTCTCGCAGATGGAGAGGACCCGCGCTACAGGACGAGACGGACGACCACCGGTACCACTTACTGAGGGAACTAGAGGCCGTGGACGCGGTCGTGGTCGTGGTAGAGGCAAAGCCGTGAGGGCAGCACCTGTTGCTCTACCAGTTGCCCCGCCTCAGGATCAGGCCCCAGCTGCAGACATTCCAGCAGCACCTGTTCAGGCACCGACGGTGCCCATTGTGATTCCGAGTCTCTAGGAGACCTTGGCACAGATACTATCAGTTTGCACTGGCCTAGCCCAGGTAGTTTTAGCCACTACTACAGCAGCTACTTCTCAGGTAGGGGGAGGCAGTCAGACCCCCGCTACTCGCACACCTGAGCAGGTGGTGCAGGGCTTACAGACACCGGGAGCAGCTCCAGCTCAGCCAGTTGTACCAGTTCAGGATTTTATGGTTCCAGCGATGCCAGACAACGAGCAGCGTCATCTTGAGAGGTTCAGTAGGCTCCAGCCTCTAGTTTTCAGTGGTGCTCAGGGCAAGGATGCCCAGGGATTTCTTGAAAAGTATCAGCGTATGCTTCGGACGATAGGGATTTTGGAGTCCAATGGAGTAGCATTCACCGCATTTCAGTTCACTGGGGTTACCTTCACATGGTAGGAGGCATATGAGCGGCGTAGGCCGACAGGTGCAACGCCTTTGTCATGGCAAGATTTCTCCATTATCTTTTTGGAGAAGTAGGTGCCACAGTCTCAGAGAGAGAAGCTGTTATGAGTGCGGGGAGTTTGGGCACATGTGGAGGCAGTATCCTCGGCTTTGTGGTAGTCAGTCTCAGTAGAGGGTTAGCCCTCATCTTCTGGACCATCTTCTTCAGCACCTGTCCCGCCAGCTAGGGGTGAGGGTCAGGTAGCTAGGGGTCTCCCCAAAGGGGGAGGGCGATCGGGTGGTGGTCAGGCTCGCCTCTATGCTCTTCAGGGCCGGTCAGATGCTATTGCTTCAGATGCTGTTATCATAGGTATTATTTCAGTCTGCCACAGGGATGGCTCAGTTTTATTTGGTCCCGGATCTACCTATTCCTATGTGTCTTCTTATTTTGCTCATCATTTGGGTACGACCCGGGGGTGTCTTGCGTTGCCTGTTCATGTATCCACCCCGGTGGGCGATACTATTGTGGTAGACCATGTATATCGGTCGTGTTTAGTGACTATTGGGGGTCTGGAGACCCGAGTTGACTTGTTTCTGTTGAGCATGGTAGATTTTGATGTTATTCTAGGCATGGATTGGCTATCTCCGTGCCATGCTATTTTAGACTGTCATGCTAAGACAGTCACATTGGCCATACCGGGTGTTCCGAGGATTGAGTGGCGTGGTATGACTGGCTATGTCCCCAGCAGGGTGATTTCCTTCCTAAAGGCCCAGCGGATGATTGGGAAAGGTTGCCTATCGTATTTGGCTTTTGTGAGGGATGTTGTAGCTAAGACTCCTAGTCTTGATTCTGTTCCCGTTGTGAGAGACTTCCCTGATGTGTTTCCAGCAGATCTGTCGGGCATGCCACCGGAAAGGGACATTGATTTTGGTATTGATCTGGTGCCGGGCGCTCAGCCCATCTCTATTCCTCCCTATCGTATGGCACCAGCAGAGTTAAAAGAGTTGAAGGAGCAGCTTCAGGAACTCCTAGATAAGGGGTTCATCCATTCGAGTGTATCACCGTGGGGTGTACCGGTCTTATTTGTGAAGAAGAAGGATGGCACAATGAGGATGTGCATTGACTACAGGCAACTGAACAAGGTGACGGTGAAGAACAAGTATCCTCTAACCCGTATTGACGATTTGTTTGACCAACTTTAGGGGGCAAAGGTATTTTCCAAGATTGATATCCGTTCAGGCCATCACCAGTTGAAGATTAGGGATTCTGATATTATGAAGACGACTTTCAGGACGAGATATGGGCACTATGAGTTTCTTGTTATGTCTTTTGGGATGATTAATTCCCCAGCCGCGTTCATGCACTTGATGAACAGTGTATTTCGGTCGTATCTAGATTCATTCGTGATTGTGTTTATTGATGACGTACTGGTGTACTCGCGTAGCCAGGAGGAGCACGCACAACACTTGAGGGTGGTATTACAGAGATTGAGAGAGGAGAAGCTTTATGCTAAGTTCTCCAAGTGTGAGTTCTGGCTTGGTTCTGTGGCATTCCTGGGACATGTGGTGTCACAGTACAGAGAAATAGAGCAAGAGACTCCAAAAAAGCAAACTATACCATAAATACAAAAGTTTCCCTACAAAAGGGGCTGACTTTAACAACCCATAAGGGACGGCTTGCCAAGCTACACAAACAATTAATTTGTTTATAGTCGCAAAAGTTTTCCTACAAAAGGGGCTGGCTTCAACAACCCTTAAGGGACGGCTTGCCAAGCTACACAACTCAGAAAACTTTTGCACTATAACCAACGTTAGCTGTTTATAACTCAGAAAACTTTCATACTACAATAAGCTATCTTTCTTAGAGTATTCTTACTCTATTTTTCATACATGGACCAGCCTTTCCATCCATTCGAAAGAAAGAACAAGAGAGAAGTTTAGAAAGCACTCATATGTAGTATTTCACAAAAGATTTACAAGGTTTACAAGATGATTGCTAGATGATCCTACAAATACTACAAGGCCTCCTTTATATAGGGATATGAGGTTATTACAAGACAAACTTTCAAGATAAAATAAACCTATCTTACATGGCAAACTTATCTTATAAGTGGGTCCTTCTAAGCATGTGAAGGACTTTTGGCAAAACTACTAAAAAACATCTGAAAACATGTGAAAGGGGTGAAATATACATGGTGTAGCATGTGACGCCATGTGAAAGTATGGTGTTGCATGTGACGAATCATGTGGAGGCATGTGAAAACAAGTTGAAGTGGGGCCCGGATAGTATGGAAAGATGTGGAAATTTGTCTTAACATGGGTAGAATATTTTTGAGGGTTTTTGGTGGCTAATTTAGGATTATGCTGGGATTAGCAGGGATTTAGGTAATTATCCTTCATTGATTTTAGGGTTGTCTTCTAGGCATATTTTCCAAGACCTTGTGTAGTAACACCTGGAATTTGACGGCCCTTCTTCACTGTGTTCTTTCTCTTTTGGATTGAAAGATGTAATCCGCAACCTTAATCTGGAAATGTCTTGAGTGATCTTTTCTTGGATGACTTCGTATGGGGTTTGATATTCTTTTGCTGCTGCTCGGACTCTTTCCCAGTGAGGATGATTGCTTGTATAATTCCAGCTTGCCCAATCTTTTGGCCATATCTCTTTCGGTATACACTTATTTTGCTGGAAAAGGACTCGTTGTGCCTCACTATATTCTTCTTCCATTGATAAAATGGACACGGGAAATTTCCACCAAAATGATGCCTCTGCTTGCGCTTGGACTTTTCCATTAATAATCTTTACTGGCCTATGAAACATGAACACCTTTGCTGTGTAGGAATCATTGAAACATTTCATCCAGTATCTTCTAGGTTTAAACCATAGCAAAAATATTTTAAGAGTTGGTGCAATGTTATCAAAATCCTTGAAGTCGTTGCATTTGAATTCCATGAAAATATAATACTGATGGCATAGGTACCAGAAAAACCATAATAGTTCTTGTGGAAAATCCTTAGCTTGAGCTATGAATATATGGCAAAATGGATACTCTGGATTGACCCCGTATGGCTTGAGAATGGACCCTCCATGTTGTCGGAAAACTTGGAGCTCATAATGAGTTCTTCTTTCAGTAATAATTGACGGATCAAAGGGATCCATGAGATTGAACAATTTCGGAGGATGATCTGTTGGCTTTAATGAACTTGTTCCTGGTAAACTTGAGAACATGAAGATGTGACTGATTAGCTTTTCCTTAGATTTCGGTTTTGCTGGGGAAAACCTCTTTGAGAATTCTTCTGGTCGGG
This sequence comes from Nicotiana glauca, assembly GCA_026770625.1. Lineage (NCBI taxonomy): Eukaryota > Viridiplantae > Streptophyta > Magnoliopsida > Solanales > Solanaceae > Nicotiana > Nicotiana glauca. The sequence goes on from MU780981.1 coordinate 29,019, forward strand.
ACAGAAAATCTGCGAGAATATTATCCTTTCCTTTCAGGTGTCTGACTTGAAACTTATATGGAGAGAACCATTGAGCCCACCTGAGAATCTGAGGATTGGGAATAATTTTTGCATTTAGCTGAATCATCTTTGGGAAGGCCTTCATATCCATTTTTACCAGAAATTATGTATGAATAAGGAAGAAATTGAATTTTTTGATTCCATTCTTTACAGCAAGAATTTCATTGAAAGTGGAGTGATAATGTTGCTCGGCATCTTTGAACTTTCCACTAGCGTATCCGCATATTTTCCTCTGGCCATCTTTTTCTTCAAATAGAACAGCACTCCAATATTCATTGCTGGCATCAGTCTGCAATATCTTCTTACCGTCCGAAGGGATATAGAGGGACTTGACATTTTTAGAAATTTCCTTTATTTCCTTGACTGCTTCATCTTGTTTCTTTCCCCATGGTGGAGCATTTTTCTTGAGCATCTCTGTAAGTGGAGAAATGTATGTAGAGATATTTGGGATAAAATCTCTCACATAATTTATTATGCCCAAAAATTGTTGTATCTGCTTTGTTGTGAAGTTGGTATCTGGAAATTTGAGTAGTTCCTGACATATATGTGGTCCTGGACTGTATTCTCCTTGGACAAAATGCATTCCAAGAAAATCAATCTCCTTTCGAGCAAGAACCATCTTTTTTGCTGAGAGCATGATTCCATACTGTGTTACCAATGCCTCAAATTGACGAAGCAGGTTGATATGTTCCTCCAATGTATTACTAAATAATAGGATGTCATCGATGTAGACTAAGGAGGTATGGAGGATGGGTTGGAATATTTTTATCATGGATTTTTGGAACAAGGAAGGTGCGGTTTTTAACCCGAAGGGCATGACTTTCCAATGGAAGTGATGATTGGGGATACACGATCCCGTTTTGGGTCTTTCTTCAGGGTGGATTCCCAATTGACAAAATCCTAACTTTAAATCAAATTTAGAAAAATATTTGGCCTTGGATAAGTGGGAAAAAAGGGTGAGTTTATTTGGGGATAGGGAACTTATCATCTTGGAGGAAATGGTTAAGTGGCTGGTAGTTGATGACTAACCTGAGTTTTCCTCTTGTTTGCTCAGCCCTTTTGTTGACATAAAATGCTTCACATGCCCACTGTGAATCTGATGGCTCGATCATATCGAATTCCAAAAGTTCTTCACATTCTTTCTTCGCGAGCTGAAGATGATCTGGATTCATCCCTGAATGACTGGCTTTTGTCGGATTGATATTTTCATTTTTCTTGAAAGGGATCTTGATAAAAAATTCTTCATTTTTCCATAGCGGGCATTTCCCTTTCTTCATGAAATCCTTGTGGGAGTCGGCACATGATTGTTCAATGAGATTTTGCTCAATTTCTTTGATCTGTTCGTCATTGATGATTTGGAATAGCCTTGGAATCTTAGAATAAGGCTTGAACTGCTTTTTAAATGCTATCCCGTTAGCCTTGATCTGGAGCTAATCTCTAAGCTGTCTGTAAATGTCGAATCCAATAATAAAATCTTTTCCTAGTACATCAGATCCTAGCAGCTTCGTTCTGTACTTCAATCCTGGAAAGAACTCAATGGTGATTGGGTGCTTTGTAATGACAATTGTGGTCAAGATTGCATTTGATGCAGTGTTGAAATCCTTAAAATGCGGTATCCATTGATCTTCAGGGAGAACGGCAGGATTTATAAGTGAGGAAGCAGCTCCGGTGTCGATGAAAGCAATAACTCGAGTTGGTTTCTCCCACTTTGATATATAAACTTTGAGTTATACTTGAGGAACGACTGTGAGAGCATTGATCTCCTCTCGAGCTTTGATCATTGGTTCTGAAATCTGGTAATGATCATTGCCTTGATCTTCATAGATATCAAGAGAGAATAATGTTTCATCATTAGGTTCATCATCCACAGAGAATATGAATTCAAGGTCCTCCTCCTTTCTAAGATGTATGCCAGTGTAATCTTCAATCTCTTCAATGAGTTTGACAGATCTTCTTGATTGTGGATAATTTTTAGCAAAATGTCCAATCTTATGACAAATAAAACATCTATTTTTCTTGTGAAAATTTCCTGGCCTTCTCCGTTTGAAATATTTTGTGCGTCTCTTGGACCTTGATTTCTCGTATGGAATTCTTGGCCATTTGAACCTCCTGAATTCTCTCCTTCTCCTTGATGTGCGGCAGGAGCATCCTGATCTGGTGATTAGATCAGATTTGCGGCATGCTTTATCAACGCTAGATTATGTTGGATAATTTGTTTTAGGGCAGAGCGCTTCATACAAATATCATCCAATGCTATGAAGATATCTTTCCTGATGTAACCAATTTGTGGGATGGTTATGGACTGAAACTTTTCTTCGATGATGGTCATGGTTCGACTTGCCAACAACTTTGGCAGTGAAGATACAAAAGGTTGATTTAGATTGATGTCTCCTCCAATCTCGAAGTATATCTTCGCCATTTTTTGAAAATGTCTATCAATGTCGTTTCTGTCGAATGACACACATTTCATCTCGAAGAGTTGCCTTCGTATTTTCTCCTGTCTTTGTCCAGCATCTCCACAGAAAACTTCATGTAGGATTCTGATGTTGAAGGCAAAATCTTGGGAAGTAAGAAAAGTATTTTTGTCTTGAATTCCAAGTGCATTCCACCAGTCTCTGAGGATTCCTGAGAACCGTGAAGTGAGTTCTGAAAGGATGATATACTTTTCTCGTTACACCAAATTTCTGTTCACCATCCAAGTATAGAAGTCTTGGATCCGTTGAGGCCATTTTGAAACCTTGACATCATCTAAGGTGAAAGTGTGGAAGCCAGTTCCAACTGGCTTTGACGCCATGGGCTTATATCTTCTTTCTGGGATTGGTTCATCTGTCATGCCTTCTTGTTCATCATCTACTTCAGATATTTCTGGATCTCTTGGCTGGTTTACAAATATTTGGGGGTCGCCTTCTTTGGAAGAGTTTGTTGTAGATTCATTTCTTGCTTGAGAGCTATCTTCCATTGTTTCATCGTCTGATGAGTTTAGGGATTCCGACCATGGGGTATCTTCTTCTAATAAGTATCTTGGCTGAGAGACATAGAGGTCTGGAGCCTTCTGGTTAGAAATCATCAGATTTTCAGGGTTCGATCCTTTTGAGCTTTCTCCTTGGTCTCGACTTTTCTTTGTTTGTTTCTTTGCTGCAACGACATCTTTCCTTTACCAAACCATTTTTGCGATATCAAAATCATTTTCTTCTTTTGCTGGTTTGGTGAAAGAGATTGGATTTTGTGAGGTAGATGGAAAGGTAGAAAACGTGTAGTCCAATTTAGGTGGTGAGTATGCTTGTGGAGACATAGGAAAGAAGGTAGGTTTGAAGGGAAAACTAGGGTTCTTTGTGGCTCAAAGTGATCATTTCTCAGAAGTTTGATTTGTTCTTTGATGGAAATCGTCTCCTGTTGTTGGAAAAATTGGAAAAGTGAAGTTCCTGGCGGACAGATCTCATATTGTAAATTTGCCAACCTTAGTTCCAAGGCTTTGATCAGTCCTGCATGTTGAGATGATATCTGCTCCACATTTTTCTCAATTGTTTCCACTTTGCTCATTAACTTGTGTTGTGCATGGGCCACGTTTTTTATGGTGTTGCCAATATTATTGAGCACTTTATTTTGGCAGATGGAATTTTCTGATTGCCAGTTCATTGTTGCCTCAATGTCACTTGTTGGGTTTTTTCTCCAGATGGTAGTACTATGTTTTTTTTGGGGATTTTTGGAGCATGGCTGATACCCTCTTTTTCAAAAGGTTGAAGTGGAGGAAAATCTTGGGATTGGCTGGAACTTGAAGGGCTCATCATGAATATTTGTGGGTGTGTGGACCTTTGGGTTGGTGGAGTTTTAGGTTCAGGTGGCTTTTTGGATTATGGGGTATGAGGTGATGTTGGTTTGGATTTGGGCATAGTTTCACTATCTTCCCAGCTAGGGGTGAATTTTTCTGGTAGTTTTGGCCATTCTTGGGGTTTGTAACTGACAAGAAATTCATATTTACCTGGACGGCTTAATGAGCCAATCAAAGGATCTTTATTTTCATATTTGGCCCGAAATTGTCTTTCAGTAGTTTTACCCTTTTTTCTTGGATTTTGGTTTGCGCTGGTGATGTTCATCATATTCTCCAATTGGATCTTCTAAAAAATCTTGGCAAGTGCAACCGAGATCCCATGTGCAGTGTCCAGTGAAGGGGAATTTGAACCACCACATTCGTTTTCCTTCTTCATCACAATATTGGCACCAGTCATGTTCTTCCATGATGCTTTGTATATTCCAGAAGAATTCTCCTTCAGGTTCTGGGTATGTATCCGTTGTATCTTTAGGTTGAATCATTTGGCAAGAAAAGATGGTTTTATTGGGTTTTTTGAGATGGGAATGGTCAAAGCTTATGCAAACGGTTTTGTCACTTCTTTTGGTAAAAGTTGGTTCACCAGATTGCAAAGATTCCTCTGTTTCTCTTGGCTTCTCATAATTTGTGATCCAGGAATCAGGAAGGATTTTGACAAGTTCATCTCTAGAAACCTGTCTAGGTATTTGGGTGCACATGGTATTTCCTTTGGCAGCATCAATATTTAAGAGCAAGGCATTTTCTCCTCCGGGTAAGCAAAGATCCATGGCATGATTTTGGACTCGCCATGCCATTTGGTGGTGAAGAGTAGCTTGGATAGAGTCTTTGGCTTGTGGGGATCCTTGGATTTGGACTTGGATTTTTAGGGTTTCTGTTAGGTACGGGTCATAAAGGGACATGTTGAAATTTGGAAAGATGGTTATGAAGACAGTTCAGACATTTAGGGTAACTTCGGCAATACCCAAGTTTGCATGTAGGTACTCAAAATATCTTGTATCTAGAAGAGAAAGTCGAGCTACGACAGGTTCACCTTTTCTTTCGTGATATGTTAAAGCAATTCGGATGGCACCAAAATGGATATGGTTAAAACCATGATCTCTCCATTGTCTGGGAAAATCATATGGTATTTGAAGGGTGATAAATTGTTCCTCTCGAGTGGCAAGAATAGGATGCTGGTCAAGTTTTGAGGCAGCAACATATTCTTTAACTCCTTTTGGTCTATGTTGGACTAAGGAATGAATTTGGGTCCAGGATGCAAAGGATTTTTTGGCAAAGGCTGAGTAAGGGTTTATGAGAGGTAGTTCAGTGGACGATACTTTTTGGTCTTCGGGTAAGATATCTACTTCATAGAGGTACTCATATTTTTTGGACAAGGTTTTATATAGAGTAGGGGACATATTCATTTTTGCAAGAGAAGAGGATGGAAAGGACTCAGACATATTTAGTAAACTGTTCCTCCCTCCGAAAAGATGGGCTGGCTCTGATACCACAGTACTCAGGTTGATCCGAAGAAGATAGAGGCGGTGCAGAGTTGGCCTAGACCGACCTCAGCCATAGAGATCCGTAGTTTCCTTGGGTTGGCAGGTTACTATCGCTGGTTTGTTCAGTGATTTTCTTCTATTGCATCGCCCTTGACCAAGTTGACTCAGAAGGGTGCACCATTTGTGTGGTCGGATGAGTGCGATGAGAGCTTTCAGGAGCTCAAGACAGCTTTGACCATGGCTCTAGTGTTGGTATTGCCATCAGCTTCAGGTTCTTACACTGTGTATTGTGATGCTTCGAGAGTTGGGATCGAATGTGTATTGATGTAGGAGGGTAGAGTTATTGCATACACTTCTCGTCAGTTGAAGCCCACGAGAAGAACTACCCTATGCATGATTTGGAGTTGGCTGCTATAGTTCATGCTTTAAAGATTTGGAGGCACTATTTGTATGGAGTATCCTGTGAGGTATTCACCGATCATCACAGTCTTCAGCACCTATTCAAGCAAAAGGATCTTAATTTGAGACAACGGAGGTGGTTAGAGTTGCTCAAGGATTATGATATTACTATTTTGTATCACCCGGGGAAGGCCAACATAGTGTCCAATGCTTTGAGTCGGAAGACGGTCAGTATGGGTAGCTTGGCGTACATTCCAGTTGGGGAGCGTCCATTTGAAATTGATGTCCAGGCTTTGGCCAATCGGATGGTGAGATTAGATATTTCAAAGCCTAGTCGGGTGTTTGCTTGTGTAGTTTCCCGGTCTTCCTTATATGACCGCATCATAGAGCGCCAGTATGATGACCCGCATTTGCTTGTCCTTAAGGATAGGGTTCAGCATGATGATGCCAGAGATGTGACTATTGATAGTGATGGCGTGTTGAGGATGCAGGGCCGGATTTGCGTGCCCAATATGGATGGGCTCCGGGATTTGATATTGGAGGAGGCCCACAGCTGGCAGTATTCTATCCATCCAAGTGCCGCGAAAATGTATCAGGATTTGATACAGCACTATTGGTGGAGGAGGATGAAGAAGGATATTGTGGGGTATGTAGCTCGATGTCTCAACTGTCAGCAGGTCAAGTACGAGCATCAGAGACTGGGCGGTGTTCTTATGCGTATGGTTATTCTTGAGCGGAAATGGGAGAGGATTACTATGGACTTTGTGAGTGGGATACCTCAGACTTTGAGGAAGTTTGATTCAGTTTGGGTGATTATGGATCGGCTGACCAAGTCCGCGCACTTCATTCCAGTACGTACTACTTATTCTTCGGAGTGGCTGGCAGGGATCTTTATCCGGGAGATTGTCCGATTGCATGGGATTCCAGTGTCTATTATCTCAGATAGGGGTAATCAAGTCATTTCTTAGTTCTAGAGAGTATTTCAGCGGGAGTTAGGTACGCAAGTAGAGTTGAGCATAGCATTCCATCCTCAGACGGACGGGCAGTCCGAGCGCACTATTTAGATATTGGAGGACATGTTGTGTTCCTATGTTATTGATTTTGGGGGTTCATGGGATGAGTTTTTTACGCTTGCAGAGTTTTCCTACAACAACAGCTATCAGTCGAACATTCAGATGGCTACGTATGAGGCGTTGTATGAGAGGCGGTGTAGATCTCCTGTTGGATGGTTCGAGCCCGACGAGGCTAGATTATTGGGGACAGAGATGGTTTAGGATGCCGTAGAGAAGGTGAAGTTAATCCAGGAGAGTCTTCGTACAGCACAGTCGGGTCAGAATAGTTATGCGGACCATAGGGTTCGGGATGTGTCCTATATGGTAGGTAAGAAGGTCTTGCTGAAGGTTTCGCCCATGAAGGGAGTTATGCGGTTTAGAAAGAAAGGGAAGCTGAGTCCGAGGTTCATTGGGCCTTTTGAGATACTTAGGAGAATTGGGGAGGTGGCTTATGAGCTTTCTTTGCCACCCATCTTGTCTAGCGTGCATCCGGTATTTCATGTATCTATGCTCTGGAAGTATGTTGGGGACCCGTCTCATGTTTTTAACTTCAGCACGGTTCAGTTGGATGATGATTTGACATATAAGGTAGAGCCCGTGGCTATTTTGGGTCTTCAAGTTCGAAGGTTGAGGTCGAAGGATATAGCTTCAGTGAAGGTGCAGTGGAGAGGTCGACCCGTAGAGGAGGCTACTTGGGAGATCGAGCGGGAGATGCGGAGTAGATATCCTCACTTGTTTGAGGCTCTAGGTATGTTTCTTGACCCGCTCGAGGACGAGTATTTGTTTTAGTTGGGAAAGATGTGACGACCCGACCCTTCGTCATGTGAGTTACCGCCCTGTTTCCCCCACATTATATTTCTCTATGCTTCATTATCGGTATTTGAGATGATCGAGTTGAATTGGATTGGTTTTAGATGGAAATGAGACACTTAGTCTCTTCAAGGAAAGCTTATTTTGGAAATGTCAACCGACAGTTGACTATTTAGTTAGAGGGCTCGGATGTGAGTTCCGGTGATTTGATCAGCTTCGGGGGATGATTTGTGACTTAGGACTGCGAGCGGAATTGGTTTTGGAGGTTCGGTGTAAAATTAGGCTTGAATTGGCGAAGTTAGTATTTTGGCAAATTCCGGTTGATAGGTGAGAATTTGATCCGGGGGTCGGAATGGAATTCCAAGAGTTGCAGTAGTTCCGTTAGGTGATTTTGGATATGTGTGCAAAATTTCAGGTCATTTGGAGGAGCTTTGGTTAGGGTTTCGATCGAATATGTGTTTCGGAAGTTTTGAAGAAACTTAGGCTTGAATCCGATGTGAATTGACGATTTTAGTGTTGTTTGATGTGTTTTGATGATTGGAACAAGTTCGTATGATGTTTTGGGATATGTTGGTGCCTTTGGCTGAGGTCTCGGGGGCCTCGGGGTGATTTCGGGTGGTTAAACGAAAGAAAATTTGAAGTTGGAAATTGCAGATTCTTGGTTGCAGTAGGTATTTCCGCATCTGTGGAAAGGAGACCGCAGATGCGGCTGCGCGGAAGCGGAGGAGCCATTGCAGGTGCGAAAGAGGGTGAGGCTTAGCAGGTTCCGCAGAGGCGGAAAGGTATTCGCAAAAGCGGATCCGCATGAGCGGAAAGCTCACCGCAGAAGCGGTTTGGGCCTGGGGGTGAAATTCTGCAAAAACGAGAATATGAGTCGCATAAGCGGCCTCCGAGATTTAATGTGATTCCGCTTAAGAGGACAAGGACCGCAGAAGCGGTCACGCGGAAGCGAGCGTGGGGACCGCAGAAGTGGAAACCCCTGAAGGCCAGTATGAGTTTATATTCATTTTTCATCCGCGAGGGTTATTATTTTCCACCATTGTTGAGCGAGCTTGAGAGCTTTTGACGGGGTTTTAGAGAGTTTTGACTGGGGAATCGATTGGAGGTAAGTCCTATGGCCTAGAAACATCATTTTATTGAAGAATCAACCTTTAATTCTTGAAAAAATTGGGTAAAAATTGGAAGAACTAGGGCTTGGTTTTTTAAATAAAAATTTGGGATTTGAGGGGGCACTTGGGCTCCGATTTTGATCAATTTGATATGTATGGACTCGTGGCGAAACGAGGAGTCCGATGATGTGAATTTTGTAATTTTTAGAGAAGTGGGCCCGGGGCTCGGGTTTTGCCAACTTCATGATTTTTGATATTTTTTGAGTCTTTTCGATTTGGTTATGATTCATTAGCCTATTGTGACGTATTCCTTGTGGTTTTGATCAGATTCGACGCACTAGGAGGTTTATTCGAGGGAAAAAGGCTTAGCGAGCTAGACTTTGGCCGGCTAGAGGTGGGTAATGACTTTAAATGATGCCATGAGGGCTTGAGACCCCAGATTTGCACAACTTGGTGCTGTGTTGAGATGAGACACACGTTCAATGATGAGCACGAGGTCATTTACTATTGGGGACTGTGACTTGGTCCAGTCCGGATGATATTTTATCGCGTACTAGCTATGACTTGTTGTTTTTCACTATGATTTGGGCTTGTTGCCATATTTGGTGCTTATTGCCGACTATTTGAACTCTTTATGAACTATCATCACTGTTTTCCCTCACTATTTGAAATATTATTTGAACTCAGTCCATGTGATTTACACTGTTTCATGAACTCAGCTATGTTTTACTCAAACTTAAAGTTTTAACTGATATTTGAACTATTGTTTGAGCTGAGTATTCTTGTTTTACTGATGCCCGAGGGGCTTTTGACTATTTTGGACTGATACAGGCCGAGGGCCATATGTGAGGGCATGATGAGTGATGTGAGGAGGCTTTTAGGCCTCGAGTGATTGGTGAGGAGGCTTTCAGGCCTCGAGTGATTGGTGAGGAGGCTTTCAGGCCTCGAGTGTATTATGATCAGGCTTTCAGGCCTTATTGATAGCGCTTGGGCTGAAGGAGCGCCTCCGGATTCTGCACACCCACAGTGAGCGCGGTACCCATGTGATTGAGAGTGAGTCCGAGGGGCTGATATTGTACTGTGTGATTGATACTGAGCCCGCGGGGCAGGCACTGAGCTGAGAGTTTGATATTGCACCCGAGGGGCAGGTTTCTGAGCATTTCTTAATGATTGAGAATAATTGTTTTAACTGTTTTTCAAAGAAAATTTTTTACTATAGTTCACTGGTTTTACTGTTTATCTGATTTTTACTGCTTGAGATAGCATTACTTGTGCCTTTATGGGATTCTATGTTCTCAGTCGTTATTTATTTTTATTACTCACTGGGTTGGAGTATTCACATTACTCCTTGCACCATGTGTGCAGATACAGGCATAGCTGAGTTCGTTCCTGAGCGCTGATTTTCCTTCCATACCAGGCGGACCCGGAGAGACGAGGTAGCTGTCGATGTCCACAGCCTCGTTTCTTCCTTATCATCTGTATTTCATTTTATCTTCGGACTATGTTCTTAGATACAGACTTGTAGTATTTCATTTAAACTCTGTAGTAGCTCATGACTTGTGACACCCCGATTGCGGGCTGGATTTGGGATGGTATCCTTGTTATCACTATTATTCTGCATTAATGGTTATATTATTCGTGCTTTAGACTTATTCATGTTAATGATTGTTAAAGAGAAGGTGTAAATGCTATGTGTCACGACCCGGACTTTCCACCATCGGGAGTCGTGATGGCGCCTACTGTTGGAGCTAGGCAAGCCAAACACTTACACCTTTTTGAAAACAACACAACAACAATAACCATAATAAACCTTTAAATGAAAGTGGAAGTCTTTTATGCCATAAGTAAATGAGAACCCAAAATGCGGAAGTTTAATATTCTACTACCCAAGACTGGAGTCGCTATCTCATGAACTCTAATGAATACTGCAAACAAGTCTGAATAGAAAGAAATACACAGTGTCTGTCTCGATACAATGAAAACAAACAAAAGATATAGAAAAGGGACTCCGGCCTGCGAACGCCAGCTAGGCTACCTCGTAGTCCCTGGACTGAAGTCAGCTCCCACTCGATATGCTACTACTGTGGTCCAAAATCTGCTCCAGTACCGTGATCTATGCAAAAAGCACAGAAGTGTAGCATCAGCACAACCGACCCCATGTGCTGGTAAGTGTCTGGCCTAACCCCGGTGAAGTAGTGACAAGGCTAGACAGGACTACCATATCAACCTGTCAGTTCAATATATATATATATATATATATATATATATATATATATATATATATATATATATATACACACACACATATATATGCAATAGAAGGCAAGAAATACCGAAAACTAAACAGTTAACAGAGAAGGGAAACCTGCTATGGGGGATTACAATCCAGATATAAAAGTCATAAACTTAAATAAGAAACAGGGCACAACAATAATTAACAGAGACAAGAAATCCAACAGTTGCACGGGCATCAACCTTCGTGCTTTTACTCTCATCCTCACCCAAAGCAATCAAACAAAATGCACGACATCACCCTTCGTGCTTTCCTCACATAACTCTCATTTCATGGCACGGAATGACCCTTCGTGCATAATATAATCAACAATGGCACGGAATGTCCCTTCGTGCATAATATAATTAACAATGGCACAGAATGACCCTTCGTGCAAATATAATCAACAATGGCACGGAATGACCCTTCGTGCATAATCACTCTTCCTCACCCAAATAGCAGTCACAACCAAACGGGCGAGGGGAATAAACAGTAATGAGAAATGTTTCGGCAAGGGAAAAACACAATTAAACAACTAAGTCCCGGCAAGGGAGCAATGACAATAACTTCCACATCCCGGCAATGGAGATAATCAATATACTCAAGTCATCCCGGCAAGGGATTTAATTACATTTTTTACTCAATAGTGTTTTATCGTTCGAGCCAATGCTCTAAAGAATTCACAAATGCACAATTGATCCTCAACTCTTCACATTATGTATAATTCATTAATTAGTTTGGAAGAGTCCCAAATATACCAAGTACAACTAACAACAAAGACCCACGATCATGCTAGACACTGGTGTATAGATACTCGTCACCATACCTATACACTGTACTCGATCATTTAGCAAATAGCAATCAATAATACTCTAATCCTATTCCCTCAAGCCAAAGTTAGATCAAACACTTACCTCGGTCCAAAGAATAGCAATCAACTCTCCAATACCGCCTTTCCTCTACAATCCGACTCCGAAACAATGGTATCTAGGCATAATTAATTCAATGACATCAATAAAGGCTCAACAACATAATCCCATAGCCTAGAAATGAGTTTTCTAGTATTCTTCCAAAAATACCAAAATTTGACACAGGGCCCACATGGTCCAAACACGAGGCTCGGACCAAAACCCAATCACCCATAACCCCACGAGTTCAAATATATAGTTTGTTTCAAGATTCGACCCCAAATTGGGGTTGAATCACCCAAAATTCCCAAAACCCTAACTTTACCCAAAACCCTTAATTTCTACTTTGAATTCATGGTTTAAGGCTAGGAAATTAGTGCTTAGATGAATAAATTAAGAGGGAATGAAGTTAAGAACACTTACCTAGCAAGCTATGGAGGAGAAGGAGCTGGAAATTCGTCTATAGGATGTTGGAGTGAAGAGCTCGTGTAAAATAATGGCTAAATCCCGAGCTACTATTCTATTTTTATGACTTAAAATCGCTGGGTGAAATTACCCTACGCGTTCGCGATAGTAGGGTCGCGTTCGCGATGAACAGAAGTTGGCAATCATCTCGTTCGAAGACAAAGGATGCAAACGCGAAGAGAAAAATATTGGGTGCCCAAAAATTGGTCGACGCGAACGCGTTTCGCATCACGCGAACGAGATGAAGGGGCGACTTGAAGCTTCACGAACGCGTGGAATCAATCGAGAACGTGGAGAAGGAAATCAGGGAAGGTACGCGAACGCGATGCCTAAGGACGCGAACATGAATAAGAAATTCCCTGGGCAAAAATTGCAGAAAAATCTGCTACCATTCAAAGTGCAAAACTACCCCGAACACCTCCGAAAACACTCCCGAGCCCTCGAGGCTCCTAACCAATCACACACACTAACCCAATAACATCCTACAAACTTACTCGAGCTATCAAATCACCAAAACAACATCAAAATCAATGAATCAAGCCTCAAAACTCATGATTGTTCTAAACTTCATAAACTTTCAAACTTGGAACTCATAGTCCGAAACACGTCAAACGACGTCCGATTTCGACCAAACTTCACAGAAAGCGCTTAAACAA